>JAPDFK010000021.1:0-277675 GCA_027569635.1 Lasiosphaeriaceae sp. G1095 | reverse complement strand
CCCCCCCCCCCCCCCCCCCCCCCCCCCCCCCCCCCCCCCCCCCCCCCCCCCCCCCCCCCCCCCCCCCCCCCCCCCCCCCCCCCCCCCCCCCCCCCCCCCCCCCCCCCCCCCCCCCCCCCCCCCATCGCAGTTAAAAAAATACAGGGGAAGCTTTGTAATCGAGCAACCAAGGTATCAATGTAACTCAGGGTGGGGTGCGTATTTGAGATGGGCGGGTGCGTGTTGTTCAGAAGAGAAGGGGCTTCGTGGGAGGGCTCTCCACCTTCCAAGGTAACCAAGCAGGCACACCAGCCGAGCGGCAGTGGCAGCGCTGCCCGAGTGCTTGGATTATCGAGTGGCGCTTCCTAGCTGCCTTGGGGAACGTTTTGCTGGCACAACTTCTGATTCGGCATACGTGCAGAAACAAGTTGTTGGTGCCTCAGGCTGAATGTAAACTCGTACAAACTAAAGAACGTGTTTCCCGGAGTGAGGACTCGCAGAAAAACAAAAGGGGATGATAAGCCCTGGAGCTTGTCAGATATTGGCGTTAAAGAGACATAACGTCTTTTAGTTTAATTGATCAAAATGTACAAGATGTGGTTAGTATGGACTCATCTGCGTTGTTTTTGTCTTTCGTTGGGTTTTATTTTCTTTGCTTTCCTTGCTTGGCCTCGGGTTCAACATTCAGAATGAAGCTTCATTGTTTGAATTTTATCATGTAATTGAGAAAGGGTGAATATGAACTGAGTCCAACACGTAGCACGCTGCGTGGAGCCTGATCGGATATGAGACGGGTACGGTCAAGTCATGTTACCTTATTTGCCCCCAATACTAGCACGATGGCATAGCGACACAGAACCCATCGAGATTGAACCTGCCTCGGAGGTTATGAGGGATCCTAGGGGAGGTACGACGGAGGAGGCATCCAATCTTGGTACCTATGTTACAAGAGAGCACGAGAACGGCTTTTCCCCTTCCGAGAAGGGCGCACCCATAGACCCACGTACAACACTTTCCCTGCGAGGCATTATAAATAAGGGAGATGTTCCTCGACAATTTCTCACATCGTGGTCAATACATCTGTCTTTGTTCCTCTCACAACCCCCTTACTACCCTGCTCGACCCCTGCTTCGACCCATACAACGTAGTTGCACAGTGTCCGCAGCTGTGGGATAACCTCGGCCTCCCAGGTGATGGGTCACCCCTACCAACACCTATATACTTTGACAGCGACGACGTCCAGGCCATCATCCACGAACCTGCTGGGTCCAAATGGAATGAGTGCGACGACGGCATCCTCATGTGGGACATGTCGCTGTCGTCTATCTCGGGCACCCTCCCCTCTGTGATCGAGAAGGTCGGCAATATAATCATTGGCCAGGGCCAACTCGATTATATCATCATCTCCAACGGGACGCTTCTGGCTATCCAGACCATGACTTGGGGCGGGGAGCGCGGGTTCATTCAGCGACTGGTCGATCCCCTTTTTATGCCGCTGCACAGCGCCTGGGCCGATGACGCAGCATTCTGGGCGAGCTCGAGGGTTCTGGGGACGGCTCACTCGGAGCGCGGCTTGACCTATGTCGAGGTCGCTGTCTCGGGACATATGATCCCCGAGTTTGCTCCCAGCGCAGCGTATCGGCTGCTGGAGGTTCTGCTGGGGCGTGTTCCCAATGTCAGCAGCCGTGTGCCGTTCAGCACCGATCACTAAGATGATGAGTCCGAGTCTCCCAAGTCTAGCTACTCTCCTGAAAGCCAATATGGTATGCTGAGGCCAGAGTGGCGCAATTCTCTCTGATTTTTGATGCCCGCATTTATAAGTACCTAGACTAGCTGATTGATCCCCGTAAGGACCTAGGCTCCATGTCAGACCTCGAGAGGGCTCATACCTGTTGCTTCATCCCATCTTCTTGGCCCTCCACTCGTGGGAGCACATTGGCGAGAAATCATTGCTCCCTTGGTTTGACTTCATCTCTCCTCCGCATTTACAATACGTTGCCGCTTCGAGTTGACATCCCACAAACTCTCTTCTTCTTTCTCGTCAAACCCGGGCGTGGTTTCGACCTCTTTTGCGTTCCTGCCTTCCAAGTTTGCCATCAAATCCGGGTATTTTGGCCGAGATGGTTCTTTTGCGAAATTTCATCTTGTAATTGGGGTCTCGCTTAACCTTGAGCTTTGCAATCCAAATCTCAGCTCCAGACTCTCGTCGACCTTCCTTTGCGAGATTGCACCTTTTCTTCTCCAACTCATTCCATCTTCTAGAATCTTCAAGTGGTTTCACCGCGAAGGTTGATCCTTTCAGCTTCTACATCTTTTAACATTTGAGTCGTTCTTGCCTTTTCGACCTTTCGACCATCTCGCTTCACACACCCTGTTGGAGGATCACCGCCATTCTCCATTGCAGCCATGGATTCTGCAATTGACATTGATACCTTTTTGAAGCAGATCGAGGACGAGGATCCCGGCATCGGCACACAAGCGATTGCGAAACTTAAGGGCTCGACCCTTGAATTCAACTCTAACACCGACCCAAACTCTCCTCCCATTTCGCTTCCAAATTCCAGCTCTCTAGCGCCTAGCCCACAATTGTCGCGCTCTCAGAAACGCCGAGACAAATACAATCGATGTTGGGCCCGGAAGTGTGCCGCACAGGCCCAGGAGCAGGCAGAAGACCATCAAAACGAGTCTTCGTCATCGTCTGACAGCAATGGACCGTCCACTTCAGACAGCAACGAACCATCACAACCGCCACTATGTTATCCCACTCTCAACCAGAGACGCGCCGCGCAAAGGAAACGCGGCATTGCCGCCCGACTTGCCGCTTTGGGTCTCGACCAACTCCCATCCCCAGAATGTATGCAAATTCCGGGTCCGTCGGACATGACACGAACGCAAAGGACGCGGGAGAAAAAGAAGATCGCCAAAGCCCGTCAACGTGAGGCCTTGGGGCTGCCGGGCTACATCCCTCCCCCAGAGCCACTAAACCCGCCGCTGACGCGGACCGAAAAGAGAAAAGAGAGCGCCAAGAGACTTCTTGCAAAGCAACGAGCAGCCGTGGGCTTGCCAGCGTACATCCCCCCTCCCCTCCCTCGGGGACCACAACCAACCGCGAGTGTCGAAGGCTATGGTGAGATTCCAGCTTCTTCAGATGACGGTCTGGCGCTATCCGTATCAGATTCCACATGCGGTAGTCCATATCAGTCGTACAGCCAAAAGAAAACCGCCCAGAAAAAGCACCGCATCGCCCGTCGGCGACTTGAACAGGGGCTGCCCGCATGTATCTCTCCCCCCGAGCGCATTTGGGCAACGCATAGTCAAAATAGGCGCGCGAGTCACAAGCGCCGATTGGCAAGAAAACGAGAGGAGGCTGCCGCTGAAACTGCTGCCGAGGCCGTTGCTGAGCCTGGCCTGCCCGAGGGCATCCCTTGCTCTCTTGCTACACAGGGTGGCGATGCGTCCCTTGAGTGTTCGGGTAGCCATGGACAAGGGCTGACTTGGACTCAAAAGGAACGGGCACGTATGAAGCGCAAGCCCACAGCTATGCGTGCTGCCCTGGGACTGCCGGCGTATAACCCTCCTCCTCCAGCAAAGTCTCACTCGGCAGTCTCTTCTACTGATGCCCTTTCCGAGTTATTGTCCGAATCTACATGTACCCCAAAGCCAAAGCTGACACCTACCCAGAAAAAGCGAGCATCCCAGAAGCGCTCCATGGTCCGGATACGTGCTGTCCAGGGGCTGCCCCCGCACATCCAACCTCCAGGGAGTATCTACGACTCGCCCCGTGCCGCCCGCGCGGCCAAGATGAAGCGCGCCCAGGTTCGCAAACGTGAGTTCCGGCGGAGACTCGATATCCTTAACCAACTCCCAGCCCCCGATTCCATGTTGATCTCTGATAATGACGACGAGGACACCGAGGTCTGTGAAGATGGACCGTCAGAGCCGGAGAAGCCTCTTCTCCCCAAACGGGCAAAGACGCAGAAACGCCAGGCGTCATTGAAGCGGCAAAAGGCCCGCCAAGATGCTCTGATGATGTGCCTCAAAGACGCCATGGACAAGCTCCCATTCTCCAATTGCGTGCAAGATGGCATGCCTTGCGATACCATGGATGATACTACCTCTCGGGCTAGACAGGAAGAGATTGAGCGCAAACTCACAGCGTCACAAAAACGCCAAGCATGCCGGAAGCGGCAAAGGGCCCGTATGCGTGCCGCGCTTGGCCTCGTCGCCCCCGAAGAACTTCCACCACCCAACAGCACGGCGATGTCTGATAGTAACTTGAATGTGTATGAAGGTCATTCAACGGATCCCGAGCAGCCACCCGTCAAGCGAACAAAGACGCAGAAACGCCAGGCGGCCTTTAAGCAGCAACGGGCGCGACTGCGTGCTGAGCTGGGTCTTGATGGTCTTGAGGAATTGCCACTTTCCGATTGCTTGGTGGTGGCTAACCAGGGCGCCACGAAGGTCTGCGAAGAGGAAGTTCCTCCTAAACCCGCAGAGCCTGTCCTCGCCAAGCGCACAGCGACGCAGATACGCCGCGAGAGGCTAAAGCGCCAACAACAGCGAGCCCGTGCTGAGTTGGGCCTGGATGCACTTAAAGAGCTGCCACAATCCGACTGCATGATGGTCGTTGGTGCTGCCCAGGATAAAATGGCCGGTGGCGATTCTGCCTCGCATAATCCACCTACGGAAGAGCCTCTTGTCCCCAAACTCACAAAAACCCAAAAACGCCAAGCGGCTTTCAAGCGGCAAAGGGGGCGAGAGCGTGCTGCCAAGGCACTTCTTGACGAGCTTCCGCTGCCAGAACTGCCAGAACTGCCAAAACTGCCAGAACTGCCAGAGCCGACACCTCCCAAGAAGACAAAGACGGAGAAGCGCCAAGCGACGCTGAAGCGGAAGAAGGAGCGCCGGCGTCTCGCGAAAGCACTGCTCGAGGAGCTTCCGCTGGGAGTGGTGGACGAGGATACTCCTACTAGTACTAGTACTATTAGTACTACCCCGACGCCTGTTCCAAAGCTAAGCCGCGCACAAAAGTCCAACGAGAGGAAGAAGCGCGCTCGGGCTCGCAAAATGGCCGATCAGGCCGTCGCCACACATCCGCGTCCTGTTGCTTACTCGCTGCGGACTCGCTCGCAGAAACACAACCAGACAAAAAAGCGCGCCAAGGCACGCAAGAAGGCTGCCGAGGAAGCGGAGCAGGCAGTGGCGAGACTGATGGGGGAGACGACACACGGCGATATTATGATTATCCGGCCGACGATCGAGACATCTACCATTGCTAATGATGAGCCGGGCCACGATGGTCGGACAGTTCCCCAGATGATGGCAGACCTCACGCTCGATGAACCCACCGAGACCAAGACTAAATCCATTGACGCAAAGTCGGTGACTGTCAGTGGCGGCATCTCCAAGAAAAGGAGGAAACCCAGGAGCCCGGAGAAGACGCGGCAGATGAGAAGGAATAAGGAGTGGAACAGAAGAATGCGGGTAAGTTGTATTTCTGTTACCTTTGTTTGCACGTGGACATTTTAGAGGCTAACATTTTGTCTTTACAGTTCCTCACCACAAAGTTCGAAAACTTCTCACTCTACACGGGGGATGTTCCAGGCATTTTCCTGCCTTATCTCGCCCCCAGCCCCACTGGGTCATCCAACGACACTACGCCGTCGCCGCCAAACGGCCCAACTGAGTATGGCTTGTTGCCATTGGCGACCTGATGACGGGGAGGTGAAATAACGAAAAGATTGGAAAGAGGAGTCTAACACATCGTGGATATTTGAGAATGGTATTATGTATCTCGCGCTCAGTCGGGACACCACACAAAAGCCATGCAATTCATTCACATTCGACTCCACAGCTCTTTTCCATTCACATAATAACCTCTCTCACACCCACATGAAAGACCTTTGTAATTTTTATCAACATTCATCTCTTCACCAGAAATGGTTTCTCCTCGTTCCTCAACATCACCGTAAGGTTCTTTGGCTCACCTCCCCCAACCCACTCACATAATAGTAAATGGTTTGACATGTATCATAGTGGAAGGAGACCGGTGACCTGGCAAGCACAAAGCGGGACCGGGGTGAAGGCTAAGTATGGACACAGGACAGCATCCCAGCAGAGATAGGACACTACAGATAGGACGCAATTTGACCTCCATTCTGATTCTACCCTCTAATACTGCCGTGATAATGCAATAATTATTCATTTGTCTGGTGATGTGAAAGGAGTTGTCTTGAATCAATGGCGAATAAGGGTTAGTGTGGATGGAGAAAGGGAATACCAAGTGCCTCTTGGAGTCAAAGGTGCGTCTTTCCCTCCCATACATTGTTCATTGTAGCTCTGACATATTGAAAGGGCAGGCGTGTTGAAAAGAAAAAGAAATAAATAAAAAAAGGACACAGAAAATCTTTGGCACTTGACGCCTGGGAAAGATCATGAATTGGAGTAAGTTAACAGCATGCTGGTCCAAAATGATGTAAAAATAACTCCAGCAGGTGTCACATCGTAAAATCTACACAAGGTGCCATCGATTCCCGGGCAGTAAAATATAGTCCAACCAGATCTAAAAATACGCCTACGGCTTGAAGCCCAACCATTCTCGGGTCTTTATGAAAAAAGGAAGCATTTCGCTCATCAAGGGATTGGATTTCCGGGGTTATGCAGAGCCCCCACAAAACACGGAAGGTTGGGAAGCGGAGCCGCAACACTATGTGACGTGATATTAGGACCGGATGTTAATATACTTTGGACCGTAATATGGGATTCTGTATCAGCTTTGATAGGGAGCCCTGGATCCAAGACGATAATTACCTAAACCCAGGCCACCTAGGAAGCGGGGCCGTTCAGATCTATTTTAGAACTGTACAGGACCTAAGGGTAGGTATAATGATAAAGAAACGGTCAAAATAATTGTGATATCATAACCTCCCGTAAAGTGATGTTCACTTACAGTCGATACTCATACACAAGATTGAGAGACAGCAATATAGGCAACCTACCAGTGAACAAACGCAAACAAGGTCAAAATGGGAAGAGCAGTCGGTGTCGAAAGGAGGGCGTTCAAAGTTTCTTGGTATCCTTTCTATTAATTAATTAGTGACAGCCTTGAAACCGACCACAAAGGTCAGCAATGCGACATCCATGTCCTTCCAGCACCAGGAGAAATGCCTTTTTCACAGATACTAGCTGCAGTGTTGAAAAATGGGGGACCAGTGATAAATTTGCTCATCTGCTGACAAGAACAGACCACACGACGTGGATCCGGAAGACAAGGCACCGAAAAGCTTGGAGAACTGTATGTCGGGTACTTGGAATGGGAACTGACAGAGTCCGCCCAGTGCAATTTAGGGGTCCGGGAACAGGGGCTGGCATGCAGATACGATTGACACTTGGCATAGGTAATAAGGTTCTATGCCTCGGGTCTGGCCGATGGATCATGACTGCGGAGAATCGTGACAGACGTCGTCCGCCAAGACCTTGGAGGACTTTATCCATAGATAGCATCTTTAACCAGCGCGCACCCGAGGCCCTGCCGACTGAAGCGATGCAGCTAATACTACCTAGTACCTAGGATGGCGAGAACCCCTCAAGACCCTTCGAATTCAAACCGAATAGTTGGGTCGGCATTGTAGTATAACTAATATCAGGTGATGGTTGTCGAGGTCGTATTCGGTCTGGTGCAGGTTGAGGTCAGGTTGGAAAACAACTCAATGTCAACACACCTTCACACAAGGTTCCGGGCCTCCAGATTGCGGCTTTTGGGGTTCTCGCTACCAAGCTTTTACAGCCAATGATGAATGTGCGCCTGGCTGAAAGACGCCGTATGGAGAGTCATCATAATTACTGGGGTTTGGTTGCGGAAGGATCTTGCCAATACTCTTGGCCATTGAAACTCCATGCCATCGGCTCAACGGCCGATAGCAGCCCCGAGCAATTTGAAGCCGTCTCCTAGTGGTTCACAAGATTGTTATTACAGGGATCGCCCCCATCAACACCTCGGCGACGGATGGAGCCGTCCGTATCTAAAGGTGACTTGCACCAGAGATACGCCGTCGGGAGTGAACACCAGGGTTCGGCTATCACAAGTCAGGGGGACCGAGAGGAAAGGAGAGCAAATATCGTAACATCGACATACCTCAAATTAGGGCACTCAAGACATCGGTACCTGGCCGTCTCTTCTTCATACAATATCAGCAGATGGTCACTTGGCACATGAGTCTTGGGTTCCTTCAAGCAATCAAAAACATCCCAGACAAACGCAAATGGAAGACGCAAACGGGCCATCTCCTTCAGAAAAGCCACCAGGGTGTTGTTGTCCCAGATTTCATGGAGCTGTCGATAGTACTACCACAAAGTAAACCGGGGTTCTGCAACTGTTCATGGGCCTTCCAAATAAGGATCGTGGGGATAGTCTGGGGTGCCTAGGAACACTGTCTCAACGATGGATGCTCTCCTTCCGTCAAAGTTTATTTTGGGACTTGCATTTTGCACCAGTACATGATTTTAGTCAAGATGGAAAGCTAACAAGTGATATGGAGCAGAAGTTATGGTCTAGAACATGGCAGCAAGGTGGAAGCTTAGGCTACAAAATTCAGCTACGCCTGTTGGCTGGCCTACCCGCCGTTACCGCAGGAAATGGAAGTTGAAGCGGCATCAACCGTTGCACTTGTCGGAAAATAGGCCCGTACAAGGCTTTAGGGAATCGTGGTTCTCGATGATTCTAGCTTGTTAGAAAAAACATGCCATTATGTCTGGCAAAAATCGCGTATATAAGCAGCATAATCAACAACAGTTTAGAAATTCGAACTCGTTTTTCATCACTCTCATCCCAACATTCAACACTCAACTCACACTCTCCATCTTTCATCCCACTTCTTCCCAAGAACCATTCCCGAACCAGAATCAATATGCTCCTCAAGGCTCTTCTCTTTGCCAGCGCCGCCGTCGCAGCTCCGGCCAATGTCCTTTCCCCTGTGGTCGTGACTCCCCCTGCCAACAGCGTCAAGATTCTCGGAGTCACTGCCATTGGCTCTGGCTGCCCAGTTGGCCACGCCTTTGTGAACGTTGATGCTACTGGCACCATCTTCGATGTTGCCTTTGACCAGTACTTTGTCCAGGTTGGGCCTGGCCAGAGCCCCTCTGACGCTCGCAAGAACTGCCGTGTCAGCATCAACCTCCAGTTCCCCGCGGGATATCAGTCAGTTCTAAATCTCAACAACCCCCCCTCCCGTTAGAGACAAAAAGAAAAGTAAAGGATACTGACAATAGGAAACCAGAATGTCCATCATCGAGACTCGCTTCCAGGGCTACGCCTCTCTCGCCGAGGGCCAAACCGGTGTTTGCCGCGCCGGGTACACCTTCGCGGGCGACAACAGCCAGGAAGTCGTGTTCCAGAAGAACCTGGTCGCTCCGTACGAGGACAACTACAACCTGCTTGCGGGCGTGGGCGTCGAATCCTTCACCAAGTGCGGCGGCACCACGGCGGTGCTCAACGTCAACTCGGAGGTCCGCATCAACCCCATCACCAGCGCCAAGAAGGGCATTATGACTGTGAGATCCCCCCACACTCTGTCCCTCCAGTGGCGTCTCTGCGATTATGATTCTGCTTCGTCCGAGGCATAAGCGAGAGAGAGAGAGAGAGAGAGATGAAGAAAAGAGAAGAAAAGAAAAACAAAACGAGTGTGTGGCTGAATACCGACCTCCGCTCGGAATCACAGATCGATTCCTTCGATGGAAACGTCCACCTCATCTTCAAGACCAACTGGCTCAGGTGCTAATCGATTGGCAACATCGTGGGACGGTTTCGACGCGCATCCCACCCTTCGACAATCGGCAGTTACTTGCCCGAAAAGTAGGTACACGTCGGGAGGGAAAAAGGATCAGGTAGCATTACTAGTCCCTAGTATTAGTAGACAGGGGGATAGTATTTCTAGGTCGTCTGCGAGAGTTTGGCTACACTTGAAGTCTAGGTACTCGGCTTCTGGCCGATCACTCAAAATGTAAATAACGGTTGATAGCAAACAATGATGTTGATAATATCCCCTAGGTACTTGCCTACCTACCTACAAGCACTTTTTGAAGGAGTGGAAGATCCGTCTTCCAAAACACAGTAGAAGCTTACAAATGAGAGAAAAAAAGAAAGAAAAAAAGAAGGAAGACAGGGCGAGTCGTAATTAGGTTTGAAAAATAGAACGAAATGGCATAATCACGATAGAGAGATGACCGATGCAATGACTGACTGGCTTAACGAGCGGCCGAAAACCCTCCCGACTACACCAGCAAGTAAAAGAAGAAACCGTCGTTATGCACGATGTCGAAGGGTTGCCATGGACGTAAAAAGATTTCTTTTGCCCACACATAACCCTAATCCCGCAGACTCACGGACCACTAGACTAGTACATGCCAGATTCTGCCGCCCAAGATTTCCTGTATTGTCACTACTATTCCTGTTATTCCTGTTATTCCTGTTATTCCTGCCATGCCTGCCTCCAATACCGCTTCACCATTTTCAACGTTCTCAATCAATGTTGTCAATCAACGCCGTCAGTATTATTCGATTTTTATGACGAATTTGAGAGATTTGAAAGAACTTGAACGAATTCGCGATCGTGAGTTCCAATTACGGCATTTGGCTATACGGTCGGCTTCAATATAATTGACGATGGCGGTATGTACATACCTGTGGGTTCGTTCAAAAGAACTGGGCATCTAGCAATAGTGGTTATATTGGGTGTAAAAAAAGGTATTTGGCTGGGCGGTGTGTTTGTCTTGGCAAGGGGGATGTTCTGTTGTGCAAGGCGACTTTTTTGTATCGTGCGGTCTCTAACAGAAAAGACTAAGCTAGAAGAAACGCAAATCGACTCCAATGAACTAATTGAGGTAGCCGGCGAGGGGGGGCCGAAGGGAATTCGTTACCTCCTTCGTAATTGGGGGAGTGGGCTGGCCTTGAGCCAGACTTGTTCCCTCGACGAGGATGGTGGAAGGATACTAGCTTGCTGCGAGAACTTCAGACTACTATAGTGTATCAACAGCCTCCATAGCACATCTCATGTTATTATGTGGAGACAGACCGACATGCAGGGTTATAGAGGGCTCAAAAATGCATGTGAATTGAGAATTTTAATAATCAAATGTGTTTATATGTTAGGATCTATCTGCCCACTCATCCTTCTTTTCTTTCTTGGGCATCTTTAGGCCATACATCCCATTTATTTTATTCATGAGGTCCCAACTTTCGGGATAGTCACTCTCAGCCTTGGGTACTCATCCCCAAAATGAGATATCCTCCTTGGTTGGCGGTCTACGCTCCCAGACGTCGCGACAAAAACTCTGTATGGTAGCCATCTGGTGATCAAGGCGCACGCGGTTGTTTTTGTCGCCCAGGATTGGCAACGGGGACTGAATTGATGACTCAGAGACGAGGAAGTCAACGAGAGCGCGCTGCTGATCATCCCGCAGCTGGAACGGGCGGAAAGTCACCTTCTGCCGACCAGCATAAAAGTAGACGTTGAGCGGGGCCAGGTTTTGGGCGGCGGTCTGTTTTTCGCTCTTGCGGTCAAACACGGAGACGCCTCCGAGGATGCGATCCTCGGCCCAGTAACCGACCAGATCAGCAACGCCCTCGGGATAGATGGTGTCTTCGAGGAAGGATTGGTGGTTGAATAGCGTCGGTCGCGGTGAGATATAAACAGCCATTCTGTCATTGCGATCAATTGGGAATTCCCAGTGGACCACGCTTTCGATGTCGGTGCCCTCGTGGTTGGAGCCCTGATGGAGGCGATATTCGAGTTGAAATAAGATGGCGCCAAACTGATGAAGGGCTACTGCGACAAGCTCAATCAGGCGCGTCTCGAAGGCCTTGGATCCCAGAACAGATTCCTGGTATCCGTTTACAAGCTGCGGGGGGGAAATCGTATTACATCAGAGACTGGGGGAGGAGGAGAAGGCGAGAAAGAAAGCAACAGACGTTGGGGTTAAACTTGAGTATGGCTGGGTCTCAACCCTGGCATAGCTCGCGAGCTTTGTCCATTGCGCCGGGGCACAGCTCTTCATGGTCCTGGACGGGGTGTTCACCACGGATGTCTGAGAATCTTCGATCACACGCCACATCGGCAGTGGGCAAGCCGTCGATTATCTGGGCATACGTGAACAGGGCGACCTCGGTCGAAAGAACGTTGGCTATTGCGCGCATGAATACAGCGCGATGGTTCGCGTCGAGCCTGTCAAGGGGGACTTGGGCGGCACGATCGGCCTGTGCCTTCTCGCGTAGAGCATCGACCATGATATCCACCTCCTCGTCTGAGAAGCCCATGAAGTAAGGATGCGGGAGCGGGCGTCTTTCCATGATAATTGATTGTCCCTACTTCTCGTTGTCGTTTAGTTGACCTTGTCTTGCACTCGGGTTCAGTGGAATGGGAGGTGATGAGAGAGTGGAAGAGGGAGAGGAGTCGAGGAAGGAGGTGGGTGTCCAGGTGGTGGGGGGGGGGCTACTTCCAACGATGGAGCAGGCAGGCGCCGGCCAACAGCTGCTGCTTGGACTCTTGGCATTAACCCTCCAGCTGCTACCTAACTTGGCGAACTTCGGTTCCGGTCCCTCGGGTCTGTCCCCATATGCCTGCACGCAATCGAGCCCAACCATTCGCCAAACGCTCCAATGTTGATGCTGTTGGCGGAAAGCAGCCAGGCCGGTGACATGGGCTCCCATGGCAGACATCCATGTATTAACCTCCATCACGAAGTTGTTGAAGGGGATCTCCGTATCACCTCAACAACACAACAACACAGCATAATTAACTTCAGTGTGGTAAGGAGAGCTAGTGAACTGGCTCAGCCAAATCGACGATTATGTTCTAACTAGTCTTGATACCAATTAGTAAGAACACATAATATTGAAATTTGGAGGCCGAAGCCCAAGTGGTAAGGCAGGCCAGTGTCTGTGCATGCATGGACGTTCAAGCCTGAAATCCAAGGCCGGCAGGTTTCCCTGCATGACGGAGGTACATCCAAAGAGAACCCAGCCACCCAATTTCAAACCCCTCCTCACCTGGTCCCATTTGTATACTGTACCTACCCATCTACAGAGTAATTACAGTTCATAAGAAGGCTATCTCGGCACTTCCCCCCTTTTCAGAAGCCAGTTTACCTAGGTGCCTATCTCAATCAATGAATGTATCGATAATAATAGCCGACTTGAGACATTAGTCTAGCATCGGAAGCCCATGTTTCTCAAAAATGACGTCCAAGATTGAAGATGTCTACCAGCGGATGAGGCGACGAATTCGGGGCAAGGGGAAAGCCGGAGCCGACCAGGTGTGTAACACCGATGCCACGCGTGAATTCTAACCCTGTACTAATATGGTCTTTCGGCGACACAGCCTGGCACCGATGATTCCAGTTCGCAGGCTGAAAATTCTCCGACAATCCCCGACGGCCCAGGAACAGGGAAGACCCCAAACCCAAATGTCCCCCTGTCTGGGCCTGATGGCCCCTCAGCCGCCAAGAATACTATCACTCACGCAACTTCGACCTCAGTGCTCCCTCTCAGCCCACAAGAAAAAGAGAAAGGACCAGAGCTGAGTAATATCCCGTAAGGACGCGCGCAGCATCACCAGACGGAGTGCCGGTTCCCATGCGAATCAGGAACGCAAAAGTTCCTGAGCAGATATTGCTAGCATCGCCTAGGGCCTCTGAGCGACCAACGAGTGCAGGACATGATAGGATTTCCGACACCAGCCAACGCCTTTGGGCGCAAGCATACCGAACCGTCCAGGCCGACCCAGCGTTTTCGTCTCTTCTAGACGAGTACCAAAACAACTTGAAGGCATACCAGAATTTACCGTATTATCAGGATGACACCGGCGGCCATATTCCAGCCAAGACGGGGGATATAGTAAGCTCAGACAACCTCGCTCAGATTCAGGAAACGGCGAAGGGGATGCTTGACAGGTTATCCGACACGAATCTGTGTTTCTCCATCGGCAAGAAAACCATCGTTGTTCGAGACCAGGTTCGAAAACTGGTCAAAGTCGTGCTGGCTTTCAAAGGCCCTATTGGTTCTGTCATCTCAGCAGAGCCCCATGCTGCGTTGGCATGGGCTGCGATGTTGGTAATTCTACCAGTACGTTCATTCCACCATCACACCACGAATAATACGTTCCGAAACCACGGACCGGCTTCTTTCCAATTAATTTTTTATTTCAGCTAAGAAGTTCGTTACAGATTTTAGAGAACATATACAAACAGGACGAAGATGCTGCTGACGGCTTTGAACGGATCTCGTTTCTTCTTGTTCGATTCCGTTTGGTGGAGAATCTCTTTCTGTCGCCGGAATCTCAACAGTCAAGGTACCTCTGCTTCTACGACGGGTGGGAGGGTTTTTCCAATGGATCAATGCTAATTCATCGTTTACCAGCGACGTGGACCAGCAGCGACTGGCCAACGCAGTTGAGAGCAAGGTGGTGGCGGTGTACGCTATGATCTATCGCTATCAGATTCGGATCATACTGCAGTACTCGGGCGGAAGGTTTCGTCGAACGTTTGCAAATGTAACAAGCGCGGACTGGAAGAACCAGCTGGCAGATGTGGAGAGTTAAAATGAGCAAATAAACCAAAAAAGCTCAAATGTATGCCGCCGTCAGAAACATCCTCGGAGGTGTGGTCCTTGTGTTTGAACCAGTCCCAACCACAACCCTAAGCCATCGCTTGGGATGGAAAAGGACAATATACGTCGCGAACTAGGGCAACTCCACTCCATCGTCAACATTCCAGAGGATGCCGACGAGATAATAACCCCTCTCGAGATTTTCCACCTGTCGTTTCGGGACTATCTACTGACAAAGGAGAGATCGGGGCCCGACTTTTGGGTCGACGAAGCCGCCACACACCGCACTTTGTTTCACAGCTGTCTCCAGATCCTGGACAAGGAGCTTGGTCAAGACATGTGCCAATTTCAGTTGCCCGGTAGCTTGGTTGCAGACATTCCCAAGAGCAAAATCAATGAGCGGATTTCGCCACATCTCCAGTATGCCTGTATATACTGGGTCCAACACCTTGCGGAACTCGAAAAGATCCAGCCCGGCACAGCCGGACTGGAGAACAGTGAAGTCGTCTTCGCCTTCTTGTCGCACAAGTTCCTGTATTGGCTCGAGGCACTGAGTTTGATTGGGAAAATGGCGTCATCCATTATCATGATCAACAACTTGCGGCGGCTCATAGATGTAAGTACCTATCCAATGCTCCCAGAGGCTCAGGTCAGGTCAAAGAAGAGGGCTATATCCTATAACAATGTTGGCACGCATGCAATAATTAATTATCGGTTGAGAAGCTCCGTGAAATAGTAGTAGGAGAGTGATGAGAGCTCATCATTCCAAAGACAGTAGCTAACCACATCTTTTCATTGGAATAATAGTCGCATGACACGCAACCCAGCCTCCCCGACTTGCTCAAAGATGCCTGGCGCTTCACGCTCAGCAACCGCTTCATCATTGAACGGGCGCCTTTACAAGCGTACTGTTCCGCCCTCGTATTCAGTCCAATGAACAGCATTGTTCGAAAGACTTTCCAGAAACTCATTCCTTCATGGATCGTTAAGACGCCAGTCGTCGAAGCTGAGTGGAGCCCCGCGCTTCTCGTACTCGGAAGCCATACCGGTTTCATCAGCTCCATCGCAATGTCGCCCTGTGATAATGCCACCGTTGCTTCCGGGTCGGCAGATGGGACGACCAGACTGTGGGACACGGTAACCGGTGCGGAAATACTTCGATTCAGAGATGAATACACGGTCCAAGCCGTTGCGTTCTCGCCAAACGGTAAAACAATCGCGTCCGCCGTTGGCCATGGAGCGATACATCTCCGAGATAATTATTGGAAACGGTGAAACGACTTTTACCCTGCGAGAGAATTATTCGCCCATCGGAGCACTAGCATTCTCACCGACTGGCCGTTTCCTGGCATCGCTAACCAGCGATAACAAGACAGTGCATGTATGGGACATTGACAAAAAGCAAGCGGCCCATCTCAATTTTGGTTTCTCGCATCACAGCCCAGCGTCGATCGCCTTTTCTCCAAATGGGAAGTTGCATGTCATGGGGTACAGTTACAGATCCATCGAGCGCATATACCGCCGTTTTGGACAGAACAACAACACACTTGTTGAAGGAGTAACGATGATGTGGGATATCGAAATGGAAAACCAGCACAAGGGGGACATGCATAACTTTAATTGGGTCCAGGCGGCCGTATTGTCGACAGATGGAGACAAGGCTGCCTCGGTATACCAGGATGGGCACCACAGTCTCGATGTATGGAATACGTCAACGGGAGATACGACGAGCCACATCAAACTTGAAATCGGGGGTCGTGCCGTCGCATTTCATCCCACGGATAGCCGGATCGTGGCCGCTGGAATGATGGATGGCACCATCAGGATATGCGACACGTCCACGATGTCGGCAACGATTCTCAAGGTGCTGCCGAGAGGAGCATCCGGGACGGCCCGCAGTCTGGCCTTCTCTGCAAACGTCGGAGGGGCACTTTTGGCATCGGGGACAGACGAGAGGACTGTTCAACTTTGGGATACAACGATGCGCTTCGAGCAGCACACGAGCGAGATAACCGATCCCATATCATCCGTTCAGCTTCTCCCCGGAGACCAGAGCAGCGTCTTAATACAGTATGACAAAGTCTCTAGAGTCCAAAACCTAGACACTGGGGAGGCAAGATGTATTCCGGGCGAAACACACAGTGCGGTGGTTTCACGAGGCGGCAATTTCGTGGCTGTGAACACGCTGAAGCGAAGTGTTCAATTCTGGAACGCGACTCTAACGGGCATGATTCGAGAAATCCATGATGCGTCCTATTATGATCCCATTCTCGGAGAGGACGACAAGCTGGTGGTGGTGCCGACTCGCGATATTTCCGAGCATGCTGAAATCTGGGTGCTAAACACTGCGACGTGGGATGAGAAGGTTGTTGCCTTTCAAGCGCCCTCACCTAGTGGTACTATATCAGCCAAGTTCTCATCCACAAACCAAGTTCTAGGCTGGATCAATGCATCATACATGCCGGGCACAAATTCGAAATTGCTGCATCTCCACAGCCTGGCAACTGGCGACCTACTGGCGAAGCTTCCATGCCACAAGAAATTCTTCGCCTTCTCTCCAAACGGAGACCAAGTATTGACATTCGAATCAGCTGACTCTGAAAATGAGAACAGGTGCAACGCAGTGCTGTGGGAGGTTATGACGGGCACTCGAAGGTGCATGTTGGATGCAAAAATCGACTTAGGAGGAACCGCCAAGATCGTATTTGATTCCAGCGGCAGTCATGTTGCGATAGTGGGATGGAATGAAGTCACCGTGTCTGAGACCGCCACAGGGTCAACGAAGCCTCTCATAAAAAAAAACGACTCCCTTGCCTGGCGGCGGGGGTGGACAGTCCAAGGCTTGCAATTCTTTCCGACAGGCCACCAGATTATGACAGCACATAGTACAGCAAGAGGCTGGTCCAGCATGCCCACAATTCAGCTCTGGGATGGAAAATCTGGCCAAGAGATAGGAAAGTTCCAGGTCGATATGGAGATTGACAGGCTGTCCCTCTCCGATGACTTTACTTATCTTGTTTTGGATCATGGCCTACTTCCCCTTCCACCAAAAACCAGCCAGGATACCCCTTCAGACATGAAGGCAAAAGATTCCAAGATAGCACAACATTGCGTGTATGTGGGTCGGCAGTGGATCGTCCAGGGTTTTGGGAATCTGTTGTGGCTCCCTGCCGCGTATCGGGTTAGTCCAGTGATACAACTGGGTGGTGCAGCAGTCCGTGGCGGGACAGTGGTTCTGGGACATGAGTCAGGCTTGATCATGAGGTTTGAGTTTGACCTCAACAACACTCCTCGACGACGACCTTGAAGATTCAATGAAGAGGATGTCTAGGAAGATGGGTACCTAGGACGCAGGTCCAGAGCGTGCAATGAAATTGAATTGGTACATGGATACCTTACCCATTGTGTGGAAGTGGAGTAGGTATATTAATTAATATGAGATCGGGCGAATGTCTCCAGAGCCCCTTTCCCTTCGTGTCTGCCATATCACTACTGATGACGATGTCCACACACCACACCTGTCCCAACCGTCAAGTAAACAAAGACTAGCCGGTGCCGGAACCCCACCCGTCCGGCATTTCATGTCGCGTGTTGTGTCCCGGCTAAATGCGGAGTGGGGGGCCCCCCGCGTCCCGGCACACTGGTTAGCTCCTTTTTACTCCTCATCTCCCCCCCCTCATCAGTTTTCTCATATGAAATCCATCGATCCAAAGAAAAAGGGAGAGGAGATACCATATCTTCAAAAGTCTGTCTCACATCTGGAATTAGCCCTAAAGTTTGTTTGCCAGGAGAAAGAAAGAAAAAAGGAGGGAGTAAATAAAACAAAACAAAACATGCCACTCGTACGCAACCCAATCCTCCCGGGGTTCAACCCGGACCCTTCGATCCTCCGAGTCGGAGAGGACTACTATATTGCCACGTCGACGTTCGAGTGGTACCCAGGCGTGCAGATCCACCACTCGCGCGACCTGGCCAACTGGGCGCTGGTGGCGCGGCCGCTGAACCGCAAGGCGCAGCTGGACATGCGCGGCGACCCAGACAGCTGCGGCGTGTGGGCGCCGTGCCTGACACACGACGGCGAGAAATTCTGGCTCGTCTACACCGACGTCAAGCGTAAGGACGGCTCGTTCAAGGACACGCACAACTACATTGTGCACTCGCCCACCATCACCGGGCCCTGGTCCGACCCCATCTACACCAACTCGTCTGGGTTCGACCCGTCGCTATTCCACGATGACGATGGGCGCAAGTACTTCACCAACATGCTGTGGGACCACCGTCGCCGGCCGCGCACGTTTGCTGGCATCGCAGTGCAAGAGTTTGACGCCAGGGCTGGCAAGCTGGTTGGCCCGCGCCGCAACGTCTACGGCGGCACCGACCTGGCTCTGGTCGAGGGCCCCCATCTGTACAAGCGCAACGGCTGGTACTACCTGCTGACGGCCGAGGGCGGTACCGGATACGACCACGCGGTTACCCTGGCGCGGTCCCGCGACATATGGGGACCCTACGAGACGCACCCTCAAAAGCATGTCTTGACGTCCAAGGACCATCCGCTCGCCGCGCTTCAACGCGCAGGCCATGGTGATCTGGTCGACACTCCCGACGGCAGGACGTACTTGGTCCATCTTTGCGGCCGGCCAACCACGCAACAGCGCCGCTGCGTGCTGGGCCGCGAGACGGCCATCCAAGAGGCTGTGTGGGCCGACGACGACTGGCTGTATGTCAAAGACGGACCCGTCCCGAGCCTGTACGTCGACCTACCCGGTGCAAGGAACGAGGAGGAATACTGGGCAACAAAGAAATACTCGTTCGGCACGGGAAGCAAGGACAGCAACAATAACGCCGGGTTGCCGCTGGACTTCCAGTGGCTACGCACGCCCGAACCGGAGCGCATCTTCGAGACTACCGCCGACGGGAAGCTAACGCTGATCGGGCGGGAGAGCATCGGGTCGTGGTTCGAGCAGGCGCTGGTGGCGCGGCGGCAGACGCACTTTTCGTACGATGCCGAGACGGTCATCGACTTTTCGCCCACCGACGAGCGCCAGTTTGCCGGGCTGACGGCCTACTACTGCCGCTTCAACTTCTTCTACCTCACCGTGACGGCCGATGCTGGCGGCCAGCGCGAGCTGTTGATCCAGGCGAGCGAGGCGTCGTGGCCCACGAGCAGTCTGGTTGCGTCAACGCTGGTCGACCCCGTGCCCATCCCCAACGAGGGTAAGGTGAAGCTGCTGCTGACCATCCATGGCAAAGCACTCCAGTTCTACTACTCTCTGCCCGAGGCGGCGGACGAAGTAAGCAGGGAGCTGAAGAAGGTCGGCCCAGTTTTTGACGCAAGCATAGTGTCCGACGAGTGCGGTGGACACCAGGCCCATGGGAGCTTCACGGGTGCGTTTGTGGGTGTTGCCGCGTCGGATCTGAATGGCACGGCAGCTCGCGCGACGTTTGACTATTTCACGTACCGCCCTACGAGACACGAGAGCGATCGTTATGACATTTGACGCGGTGCGTGAAAGGTCTGAAGATGTTGAGTTTTTGATGAGTCAATGGGTCAAGAGGTAGTTGGCTTTTGTTAAAAGTCGGAAGAGACGTCAGTGTCAAGTTAATTAGTCCAGTTTCAATAATTAAAAAGTTGCAACAAAAAAAAAAAAAAAAAAAAAGTAAAAAACAATGACTTCACCGTGAAATAAACGAACCAGCCTTTTCACTTCTCACTAATGATCACCGTGGCCATTTCTCATGCATATCAGTCTCCGGGCTGATATAAAACGCAGAGCAATTCTCTGATTCCTGTCGTGGCACGGAATGGTGCAGACAAATCTTGAACCCGAATATTATCGGACGGTCATCGGACTGATGTCCCCGAGGTCTGGTACTACGTCACCACGGCCAAACCCCCCCCCCCTCCATCCTTGTTTTTTTCGTATTTATTTCCCGGACGCTCACGCAGGCACCTTGCCGCCACTCCGCAGCGCGCTGTGCTCTTTGAAGTCATCGTACATCTCTTCCCGTTTGTCGTTAGCCTAGGACGGCGCCGTAGCCCCCAACAACGGCTCTGCGCATCCTCCACATGCAGGGCGCCGTTGAGCTGACCTATGGGCACCGAACGTCGTCCCAAATTTCCACGCTAGTCTCCTCTTTGAGTTGAAACATCCCTGCTGAGGTGGAGAAAATAGTGTAGCGGCTGATTTCCAGGGCGATGGATGCGAAGATCTGGGCTAAATGCGAGGCAGCCACTTGGATCCTGCCAGGCACGGCCATCGTGCTTTTGGGGGTAGGTAGTACTGCTATTTAAATTTCCCAGATAAACTAATATTCTCCTGTGCTCCTTCGTTCTCCGGAACTGCTCGGTGACGCGTTGCTCGTGGTGTGGTCAGTCTGTGGTGGCATTGTTTTGTCTTGTGGTTCCAGCTGCTATTTTCACTCCCTTTTTTTTTTCTTCTTCAAATTCCTTCCTACTTCTGCATCAAAATTTCAAAAATGCGGTTTCTTTTTGGGCTGCAAGGGCTTAGTGCCCTTGTACTACTGTTGTTGACCCAAGGCACATCTGCTGGCGACGAGCTTAATGTCCCCATGGCAAGCATATTTCTCCGGAGAAACAAACCAAGAGGTATGCCGTTGTCGCCAGACACTTCCTGGTGAACGGCAAGACACCCTAACAGTGTGACCAATTCATGTAGCGACGGTGATTGGGAACTATGTATACATTGACGGTGGCGAGGTGTCGCATCTCATAAACGGCAACGCCACTTTTGTCAACACAAACAACTCGACCCTGTCAATCGACATTTCCAAATCCTGGTTTTCCTCGTCTGTTGAAATCAAGGCAACCCCCAAGCCCGAGGACCGTCCCGGGATAGTGCCACCTCCCATGAATGCAGGGGGGTTATGGAATGACCCCAGTGGCAACGCCTTTTACGCGTGGGGGGGATACGTGTCGTCCAGAGCACGGCCGGACGGCATCTCCAAAGAAGGGATATGGAAGTTTACTGTGGACGGCCGGGGCGGCGGGAGCTGGGCGCTGGAAAACCCATCGAACCCGACCTTCTTCAGCGCCCTGCTGACGACCGAGGACGGCGCCTATGCCACGAGGAACAACACCGGGTTTTGGCTGGGCGGGTACGGCACGCACCAGACGGACCCCGCGCGGACGGTGCCCGTTGGCGTGGGCGTTTCGGGCTTGGTCTCGTACAACACAGAGACCAAGACGTGGCGGAACGACTCGGCCGCGACCCTGGCAGCGCCATACGGGACCTTGCGTGCCGCCAGGATGGAGTACGCGTCGAGGTTCGGGCCAAACGGGCTGATGGTCATCTTTGGTGGCATCATTTACAATCAGGTAGCGGATACGAAGCCGGTCGGGATAGCGGATTTGACCAACATCACCATGTTCGACCCCGTCACTGGGAAGCAGTTCTGGCAGGCCACTTCCGGGACGCCCCCTCCAGCGCGCCATTCTTTTTGCTCGGTTGGTGTCGACAGCACAAATGGCACCTTCGATATGTCAGTGCTCTCGCTAAAAAGTTTGCCGAGAAAAAAAGGGGGGGTTTACTGACGAGTTTCTTGGTTGATTGTACAGATTTGTTTTTGGCGGTTTCACCTTTTCGAGCCAGGCACTCGACGATGTCTACGTTCTCAGTCTGCCGGGTTTCGTGTGGGCCAGGGCCTCGGCGAGCTCCCCCGGTGGGGTCCGTGATGGGCACACTTGCGTTCTGGTGGGCAAGCGCCAGATGTTGACGGTCGGGGGCGTCAATGACGCCTTGGGGAGCGGTCCTCGACACGCCGACCGAGACCCGCTCCCGCAAGGCCTGGGCATCTTTGATCTGGCCTCCTCCGTGTGGAGCGCAGATGGACATTTCGACGCTGAGGCGGAGGCGTACAAATCGCCCAAGATTGTCGAGGACTGGTATGCAAAGGCGTAAGTTCTATATCATCATCCATACGCCTCAGTGAGAACTTGAGGCTAACCATTTTATGATTATAGGAATCTTTCAAAGATCACATGGACATCAGACGAGTTGAAAGCCCTTTTCGTTATAGCAAATGGCACGAGTAAGAACATTCATTCCTTTGCCCGAGTGTTACGAATCGAGACTTACAAGACAATTACGCTTCCAGGCCAATCAAACACATCCGGCAGTGACACGAATAACTCGGGTGGTGGCACCACAACCGACCAAACAACCCCTGGCAGCGGCGGGTCTACTGGTGGTTTGTCCGACGGCGCACGCATTGCCATCGGAGTTGTGGTAGGCGTGATAGGCGTAGCCCTAGCCATAAGAGCAACCATGTTCATGACAAAGCGGTGATACAGGAAAAAGCTGGCAGCCGAAGGAGTCTATATCCCTTCGCACGCGCGAGATGAGAAACTCGAAAACGGGGCCCCGAAGCCGCCGGGGACAGCCCAGAGGGGCCACGAGCGGGAGCTCAGCGGAAGCTCCTGGGAAGAGGCAGCGGCAAAGCTCAGCCTGAATAAGTATGCTGCCAGTAGTACTCCCCCGGTCAAGGCGCCAAGCGAGCTCCCGATTCATATGGCGTACTCGGAGCTGGACACGAGTGAGCAGCCGTGGATGCAAACATACGGGCAGATGCATGAAAGGCCACATCAGCAGGGCCCGGCCGAGGTGGAAAGCCCGCCGGCGGGTAATAATGTTCCGGCCTCGCCATCCCCTTTATAATTATATGTAGGTACCTTATGGTGGACACTTCATGATATGTATATCCTGTAACAATTACCAGTTAATAGTACATATTACAAAGTACTCTTTGAGTTGAGTAGGTACCTAAATTACGAGAGTATAAACATGTCTTTTCACCGCCATTATGCCCCCTTCTCTTGTTGGACATTTTGAGTTCTGTGATTCAAACATTGTGCACATTAATCAGCATATGAATGTTTGTATCAATTAATTAATTACAAAACTTCCAACCTTTCTAACACAGTTGTGTGAGAGACGGGTTAAGGTTATAGGAACCTGTGTGTGAGCTGTCTTGAGGAGTTTGGGTTCAAGGATATTCTTTCATTTCCCTATTATTCTACCCACAATATATCTTTATTCCTTTGATGACATTTTCGGTCATTGCGTCGCTGCTTGAAATCTTCTTCCTAATTAAAGAGATGTTTCTTTCCGTGTTACGTGATTATGAAATCTAGACTGGGCCTCTAATTAATAAACATAAATAAACTCGTCGTTCTCCCGATCCGTCCTGTCAGTCAACTCCTGGCCGCCCTCATCGACACCCACTTCAGGTGCCGCAACATAGGCATGATGCATCGAGTAATCATGCAACTTGGCCGGCTTGCCATTCGCAACACGAAGCTTGGCCTGGCAGCGGTTCAGCCACACGAGATTGACAATCTGCAGAATGACAACCACTGCCATGCCGCCAAACACTGCCAATGTGCTTCGGAGTCCGGGAAGGTAGGTGGGTGCATCTACGGCCGTGAACAGCAGCGGGCCGATGATGTTGCCAGTGGACGAGGCGGCGTTGTACAGCGACATCATGGCCGCCTTTTTGGTCTGCCCGGCCGTGTTGGCGAGGATCCATGCCACGATGAGCGTGTTGCAGCCGAAGATGAAGGCGAGAAAGTAGTATCCGAGCAGCAAGGGGCCGATATTCTGCGGGGACCCGTCATCGTGGGTGCGTGGAAGCGCATACAGCATCACAAGCCCGGTGAGGATGGGCATGATGATGGCGAGCAGCATCACCGACTTCCATCGCAGCTTGGCAGCCGCCCAGGCCACGGCCAGAATGACCAGGTACTGGATGGCGCCAAAGGGAATGTTGAGCAGCGTGGTCTTGTACTTGTCGAAGCCGAGCCCCTGCAGAATGAGCGGCCCAAAGGTGTTGGTGACCTGCGCGCCGAGATTGTTGGCCAGGGCCATGCAGATGAAGAGGTAGGTCTTGACGTCGAGGAACACCTCGAGAACCTGGCTCCATTTTAGGTTGCGAGATCCGACGCCGGTTTGGTTGGCTCGCAGCCGCTCGAGGCCTTGGGCTCGTTCCGTTTCGGTGAGAAAGCGGGCTGAGGAGACGCCGTTGTCCAGTCGCCAGTAGATGATTGGTACTGTGGCGATGGTTATGAGGCCGGTGAACAGGAAAATGCTGATATTACATGTCAGTCAGTGTTCTCGCGAAGGGTGGGGATGGGGGATGACCGACATTTGCCATGGCGCGAGATAGGGCGACTTGATACTTCCCAGTCCATATGACAGAAGAGCGGCGACAATGGTGGCCAGTCCGTTGGTGCCGTACCATGCAGCGACACGAAGAGGCTGCTCTGACCTTCTGTACCACTGGCTGGTGATGATGGAGAAAAGGGGAAGACAGCCTGCCTCAAACAAGCCAAGGAAGAAGCGGTCGACAAGCAGGCCAGTGAAGCTGTGGCAGGCTGGGGCGCAAGCCTGGGCAATGCCCCAGCCCAATACCAGCACGGGCATGAGGATGCGATGCGGCACCATGACAATGAGGACGGACGAGAAAGGCTGCCATGCCAGCTGCGCGATGGGCGCTATGGACCCGATGAGCGAGTATTGGTTGCCAGTGAGATGGGTATCTTCCTGGAGGCCAAAAATGGCGCTGTAGCCAAGAATGGTCTTGTCGAGAATCTGTTGCGGGGTGAGTTTGTGGTCATAATTACCATAAGGTACCTATGTTGAGATGCAAAGTCACGGACCTGGAGAAAATAGACCCATACGAGAATGGTCAAGATGAACTTGTCTGTTTTCCGGCGGATCCGTTTGTTCTGTGTGTGTGTGACGCTGTTAATTAATTGCTGCCGGGCCACGGCAATAATAGCTCACGGATGGTGGTCAGTGGAGGGCAACGAAGTGGACATTGACATACGTCCTCCTCCGTCAGGGTGATTCTCTCAGTCTCGCGGTCATGGCCAGCGTCTTCGGTGTAACTTTCGGTAGTTGCGATATCGGAATCCCGTTGGTCGTCAATGTCCGCCGCCCGCGGCATGTCGTTGTCATCTTTCTGATCGTCGGCCATTCTGTTTCTCAGTCGTCGATACCCAGCCGGTAAGGAGCTAGAAAAGGAGGAAAACATGATGGCCGACAGGTACTTTAGTATTACTGTCGTTGAGTTGAATCCAGGGAGGACGTCGGGTTCGACAGCATGACGTAGCACTATCTCGTCCGTCCGTGTGCCAGTGGCGGTAGGGTAGGTAAGCACCAAAAACAGACCAGCGGGGAACGGCAGTGGAAATATTGGCTTGAAAGGGCGGGAATGGGGGTCGCACAGGGCCCCCCTGACCGCCCCGGCTATGCCCGAACAGGTGAGATAGGGGCGGAACGGATCGCGTGATGCGGGGATCTTCTCGACAAGGACCCCCCCTTATTGTTTAAAGTGAGAGCCAGCTAAGAACGTCACAAAAGAAACTCGTCGCAAAATAAAAGAGGTAATTCAGCATCCCCCCAGACCCTAATGAAATCTCGCTGTCTTGAGGCATTCGCTAATTATTCATTCAACCTCATTGAATGAATAGGTACCCTTGTTTATATCCCGCCCCCGAACCACGCTAACAAACAAACCAGTTACTATTAGATTGTACATAAAGAGCTGGCTAAAGGTACCTTAGCTAGCTGCCTGAGAAGAGTTTATGGTCCGGAGCTGAAAGGAGCTTCCAAACTATGACGGTGGTCGAACTACCTCCCGATCGAGAGCGTTGGCCTCGTCCTACTCTTGGACCCGTAATAGGTGGTACCAGGCCAACACTACTTGTTGCTTGCCGTGGACCCGTGGTCGGCATCGCACCAACCCTGCTTATTATTCCTTGGGCTGGTGTAGACATTGAGAGTAGGGTGGTGGACCTGGTTGTAGCTGACGAATTTGGTCCGCCAGTGGTAACCACGGGATTGTTGGCCTTTGTCGGTCCGGCCGGTAAGCTTGGTCTGTTGTGGGGCCATGTCGACTTGGACGGCAAGCCGGGGTGGATGCTCTCGCGGTCATTTGCTTGACGCAATAGCTCCCTGCCGCGCTGGTCGAGAGGTTCAAGCGGACTGCGCTCGAATCTCATGGTGTAGTCGTCCGCTGGATGGTGCATGACTCGAATGAGCTTGCCGTCCTGGGTGGCAACACCCCGGGCTGTCCCGTTGGCCACATCGTTCATATCAGGCCGCCGTTCTCTGTGGGAGAAGTATTTAGCGGCGTTCTGGGCAGTAAGGTCCGTGGTGGGGTTGGATGGATCAGGTTTTCTTTTGAGGCGTAGTTTGGAATGGTCGTAGGTTGGGTTGTTGTCGCTCGTAAGCACACTCTCGTATAACGGCGCCTCGATTGCTGGTTGGGGTCCCAAGGGAGGCGGTTGCAATGAGGCTGTCAATGTTTGACCATTTTTCCTTGCTGGCATTTTTCCAGGGGGTTTTCCCCCTGGCTTTTCTGTTGGACTGGCACTGGCTGTTTCCATGCCATCGGGTCGGCGTCGAAAACCTGAGCGGGGTTTCCCTTCTCTTTCTTGTTCCAAAATTGCTTAGGGTGGTGAGAAGCTCCCACCTTGTTCAACGACCCAGCTGCATTGGTCTGCCTCTGTACTTCAGCGGCTGGAATAACAGTGTTGTCGGTCCGGTATTGCTTCAATGTTTTGACTCAACTGCGTTAGGGACCCAGTTTCCACACAGGTTCAAATTAATTAGGGAATGTCAAAACGTACCAAGTCATTCAGCTGAGACTCGCTGTTGCGACGCCGGACTTCTCCGCGGGCCTTGGAAGGTTTGTTTCCCATGACTCTTGCTGGGAAATGGAAGCTTGAAGTGACTGACGATTGGCTAATGTAATTAGCTGAAATTTGATGAGAGGGTTGCGCGTATTAACTATCAGCATGGTAAGAATTCGTCTCGATTATGTAAAAAGAAAGTTGACCCATAATTATAGGTATCTATCTCTTTACAGGCTCATATTGGGAGCCATCCATAAGGTCAACCGTTTTGGCCATTAGCCCTTTGGACCTGAGATCTTGGGTGTGATGCACTCATCTCATGTGGCCCTGGATGTTTCAAAGACCTTTGGTCCGCGGCACCCGCCTCTTGTTTTGAGTGCTATGTTGGTGGCTGTGCAGACCAAAATGTGGGTTGTGTGACAACAAAAATTCATATCATTGGCCAACGAGATCTTGGGATGGACCAGACCGTGTCGCAACAACCCGCCTTTCCTCTCAGGCTTAGGCTTCGCCAAACGGAATCCATGCATCGACTTTGCTCACTTGTGGAACTTTCTTCTCCTCTCTCTTCCCCCTCCTCTCTTCCTTCTTTCCGAGGCGCTTTCAGTGGAATAAACAGGCTCTCTTGACCGTTTTCCCCTTTTCCGCCACAACCAACCTCTCAGGCCATTTTCCACCGTCGAGGGAGGGCCATGACTACCCCGCAGCGCTCAAACGACCTACGCGCTGGTAAAGACTGGCGCGCCATCTTGAAGGATGACATCTCGGAACTACCTGAAGACTATTATACACACTCGTGCGAACTTATTCTGTCATACTTTGACCAGTCATCCGACAACTATGCGACTGCCAAGCAGGCTGCCAGTGGCCTTGAAGCCATCGCCCAAGACGACAAATTAGGATGGCTTCCCGATATGTGGCAGGTCTTCATCGACCTCGCTCGAGCCATACGCTACGATAGTCCCCTGCAAGACAGACTGGTTGCCTTGATGAAAGAGTTGTGGCGGGCCGATACATGTTTTCCCATATACCCTTCCCTCAACGAGACTAGATTGCAGACTGACACGTTCGTTTTTTTTTTTTTATTACATATAAGTATAGACCGGTTCTATCAGATGGAGAGACCAAAGCAGTCAGTTCAGATGGGAAGCCAGCGACGAATTTGACTGGACACTTTGTTGTATGTTTGCCCTTCTTCGCGTTCCTAATTATAACACGAAAGGGGGGAGGGCTCCTTGTGCTGACAATAATGACCAACGTCCCCGTATTTAGCTAAACCGGATGGCCACGTCAACTTCTGCTCCTTCCTTGCCAGGCTCGTTGAGCAAGAAGTAGACGAATTGTGCGACCGCTTCGTTGGTTACTCGTGGTGTTCGGTAGATATCGCTTTGGCGTTGATGCCTGATGACCAAGTCAGCGACGAGAATGAAGATGAGAACCTTCCAGGCGAGGACCTTCCACGCCACCCAACGCTCGGCGAGAAGCCAGAAGACTTGCCCTTTCTGGTCATTGCTGCGGCGCAATGGGTGTTGCGTGTGGGAGACATCATGTGGCGATTCTGCGATAAACACGTCGATGGACAGGGAGAGCCAGGGCAAGTGCTGCTCTCGTTGAACAAGTGGAAGTGGTGGATTCGAGCTCGACGCGGTTGTAGAGCGGCTTGACAAGGGCTCGGTGGCAAGAGACCTGGGGATCCAGCTGCAAGACAAGCTGCGAGCTTTGATGACTGAGTGAGGGTGAAACTTGGGGAGTCTGTACCAAGGTACCGTAGGTAGGTAAGGTAGTATTATTTAAGTAGGCTATTAATTACCACTAACGTGGTTGGTCCATTCTTGACACTTCTGGACGTTCTCGCGCCCAACCAATGCTTTTTTTCTTGTCCCATGTCTGTCCTTCCTAATGCGTCTAGCACGTAGTCTAATTAGTGGAAGGAGACAGTCCAAACTTTAAATGTTAATTACCATCAATGTTCCACCCTCGGTGCCTGCCAGACGCGCCGTTTTCCCCCTCGAGAGTTTCAGCCGCAAAGACCAGGGCCAAGTTGCACCGACGGCCCGAATCGATCGACACCAGTGCCCGTTTTGTTGTCCCGTTTGACGGGAGTGGAGCGGCACATTGGGGGGTAACTTCCCCAGGTTCCTTGTGCAGCTTCCCCATGGCCACTATAACAGCACCGTATAGTAGGTACCTGGTAATCTTCAAATGGCACCAGGAAACATCAACCCTGCCAAGTCCAACCGGTGAAATGACGACAGAGGTATGCAATTGTCACCACCGGCAATGCAGCACACCATTTTCAGAACATATTGGAGACCAAGTTCCTTCAACCCGCTACTCTGAGTAGCACGCCCTCGAAAACCTCCATCGCCGAACTAGTAGACACATACATACCTTAGTTGTCGATGATTGCGGTATTTGGCACAGCTGGGGGCCTCGCTAGCTGTACAGTGCAGAAGAGGAAGTGAAGGTCGGTGTCCTTGACAGGTTAGGACTGCGCCATTCAGCAGCTGAGGCCGCCATCCGATCCAGTCAGCTAGCTGCTCCCAACACGTGCGTCGCACCAAACGCCCCCCACGTGTTTGGCGGGCCTTGTTTGCTTGCATCCAGTCTGACAATGATGAAAATTTGTGACCCAGCTGGACACGCGCGGTGGCCACATATCCATCCATATAAAGTTGATCGTCGCCAGCACCAAGAACAAGATTCACGCCATCACAGTAGGTGTCTCAACCAAGCAACCCTTTTGGCGCCCTTCCATCTCTTCATTTTGCAGGCAGGATCAGATAATCAGGAAGCTAATCCCTCATCATGCATCTCTCCCCGCAAAGGCTGCTCGCGGCCGCGATGACAGCTGCCTCGCTGGCTGGAGCAGCTTCCAACATGGTTCCAGACTACGAGGTCAAGCTCCTGTTGGATCCCACCGCCGTCCTCGGGTCGGACCACAAGCTCACGGCGACGGTGCTGTCGACGTTTGCCATGCCCACGTCTGTCACCAAGATGAACGTCCAGTTCCTCGACAAGTCGAGCAAGGACATCTACAACAACGGCTGGAGCCCGCGCATCCGCAAAACCGAGGGCGAGAGCGATTTTGAGCTCACCTACAAGAAGCGCTACCCCATTACCGGCGGCGACATCGACGCCACCCTCACGACCGCCAACAGCGAGGGCTTCGACTCGACACTCACCACCTACGACGCCCAGGTCGAGTGGGGATACCAGAAACAGACCCTCTCCATCAGCCGCAAGAAGACGGGTTCCGACTCGGGCTACAGCGGCATGGACCTGCCCGGCACGAGCGCCTCGCGCACCATGCTGATCAACGAGGCGCCCGACAAGTTCAACAACTGGGTGTCCAGCAACTGGGGCACCACGGCGCTGGCCTCATCCCGCATTTTTGGCCCTGTGCTGGCCAAGCGCTCCATCGGTACGTGGAACAGCACCGAGCTGTACATCGAGGTCTGGCCCATCAAGGACGCCGCCGGCACGGGCATCGAGTATATCGTCGAGGCGTCGTTCAAGACGACGAGCCGGACCACGGCGTCGAGCAAGCACGACAGTCTCATCACCTTCTTGCAGGGCAAGGGGTGGTTCTTGGCTCAGGACTCGTTGAAGACGCAGCTGATTATGGATCGTTACTGAGAGCGTCGTGTTCTTTTTTTCTTTTGTTGTTGTCGTAGTTTACGTTAAATATTTATTAGCGCAGCAAGTAGCACGTTGTCTACGAATAGACGTCTTATTGCATGCACGTGCGTGTCGATAGCCTCCTTACTGGCTGCGTGTGGTGATCTGACGTAATTATGCCAAGTTGACTCTGCATCACACCTACCTTAGCTTTGCTGTACATACGAAAAAGGACTAACTATACCTACCTATCTATGGAGTCATGCTTTGTCTCTTTGTCATCCTTTTGACATGGATACAAAGCTAGCTGAAAAACTATGATTTCAGAATAAAGGTAATTAAAACTCCAATCCAAAGTCAACAAGATGAGAACATAGGTAATCAAAGCTGTAGACTAGTTCACGACTTCATAGGAAATCCGGAACGGAGGACGAATAATTTGGATTGGGGAATGTGTTGTTGAAAAGGGCCAAGACTGAATTACAAAATTTTAAACACAAGGAAAACAATATCCGTATCAGTGACACCCAAGAAGTCCGCTTCGCATTTCCATCATCCCATTAACCACCTCAGTGACGAATTAGAACTATTCTAGCAGATGGGCAACGCGCACACCCATCTCCGCGACCAGTGGCAGTTCTCCTGGTAGAGCCCGACCCACAAGTTGCAGTCAAAGGTCGACAGGTCCTCGTAGCACTCGCCATACTTCTTGCCCGGGTTGGCATTGTTCTCCCACACCTCCCACTTGTTGCCGTTCTTGTAAAAGTCGAGGTTGTGGCCGCAAAAGTTGCGCGCCTGGAAGCTGCCGCCGGGGAGCGTGCTGTACGACAGCGCCTCGTGGTTCTGCAGCCACTTGCACCCGTACTGGTTGGACGGCATCAGGTTGGCCGTCGTGCGGCGCCCGGACTCGTGCCAGTTGGCCGGCTTGTCGCCGCCCTTGCCGCCGCGCTCCTCGAGCGTCGTGGTGGTGGTGGTGGTGGTGGTGTTGATGATGTTCTCGCCCTTTTCGAATGCTGCCGCGTCGTCGGCGTGGCCCTCGGGCGTGATTTCGAAGCGCGAGATGGAGCCGCGCTTGGAGAACTCCTTCTCGACGCAGCTCGCGGTGAGGATGTGGAACCCGCTGGCGTTGACGGCCGTGACAAAAGCCGAGGCTACGGCAAAGACTGCTGAGACGCGCATGTTGAAGTGTAGTTGGTTGCTGGATGTGGTATGATGGGGAGGTACTTGATGGGTGATGGTGTTAGACTGAGACTGGTTGTGATCGGGGAGGTTCTTTGTCCTGCCCCTTATACTCATTGTTGACATGCCCATGGTCTACTATTACCTCCATTCCTTACCGAGGCGAAGACCTGCAAAACCTCCCTGGCTTGCCGTATCCGTATAATAATCCCGAATCAAGGGAAGCCTGTGGGGTCATCTTTTAGGCGGAATAGTCGACGAAAGTAGATTGATGTCAGATTATAGCAAACTTGAAGCAAAATCTCGAAAGATCCCAAATTCTTCATTGGACAAGGGCCCTAGCTGTCCCTCCACCAGCAATCTTGCGTACAAGGCAAAAAACTCCATCTATACAAGCTGACTGTGTTATGCTTAATTGCGCTGGTCCACCAGCCCCTCTAGGTTAAGGCATATTGAGTGTCCGCTAGGCTTACCAAGGGATAATGCCTCCGTGCCATCAAGGCAGCCGCCGTTTGCTCACGCCAAGCATCTTCACCCTTGTAGCATGTCAACTCAGCCCATCTGATGCTACAGTCCCGTCATGAACTTCCACTCGCTTGTTCCGCCGAAAGATGACGCTATGTGATGGATGAACAGCCATTGGATTATCTCAAGAAATGTTTTGTTCGGTCAGCCAAGTGCCAAGAGCCAGGCGAGTTTCCAGGCACCCGCCAGCGTTTTTAAACATCTCTCACTCTAGTGGCTCTGGTAACCCTGGCCCCTGGCTGGTAGATATGACGCCAAGAAGCTTACCGAGCAGGTCCCCTATTTCCACAACAAGGGGGCTTTAGGATTTGTAAACACTCAACATGCGCCTCCCTTCATAAACAGTCCGTGTAAGGCAGGTGGTCGAGCAAAGGTAATGAGGGACCATGCGATCAACATAGGACTCATTAGGATACAGTATATTTTGAGTGGTGGCATTCTGTGTTTGCTCATGTAGAGTGACAAATGAACTCGGGTCAGCACCAATCAAGGAAATCAAACTATGACTGCCAAGATGTAATAACACACGTTCCGCATTTTCCTTTGCACAGACACTGCTGTTGAGTAATCCGCCTTGCAAAGAATGAACCTTGTCAGGATCCATTGCCTTGCGATCTCCGTGCCCAAGACTTGTGTGCCCGTAAAATTGCATTCTTAAAACTCTCACATAACCCCCCCTCCTGTGTGAAAAACGCGTAAAACCTCCCATACAAGAAGCCCAACGACTCAAGAAGTCTTGTACGGGCAAGTAACCCTGTGCGCAGCAATCCCTCCATCAGGGGTCCAACAGTCGGGCCCCGTAACCACGCCCGGGTCGGAGCAGTTGTGCGTCTCGTACAGGGTGAGCAAGCACTGAGGGTCCCAGAAGAAGACGTCAATGGTGCTGAAGACGTTGTTGTCGAAGAAGGGTTTGCAGTCGGCTCCCTCGCCCTCGGCATATTCAAACACATATATCGGCTGCTGCAATGGGCATTGCCGTGTCTGGGACACGCCAAAGGCTCCGAGGCGGGGAAGGCGCTTCTCGACGGCGGCCCCATGGGCGCCCAGGACCACGGCTGAAGCGAGGGTGAGGATGGTGCTCAGATGCATTTTGTACTGTATCGTTCTTGGGTCTGGAGGTATTAGGTGGCAAAAAGGTCAAGGCAATATTGCCAGTCGTAGACCGAGTTGTTTCAGCTGAAGCAAAAAAGAGTGCATCCAGTGGGGTTTGGCAGGAAGGTTTGGTAGAAGGGACCGAGCCTTTTATCTCCTGTCACGGAGGGCAGAACAACGATTTGAGAGCCTAGACAATTGTCCGATAATCCAGTGCTGACGAGTCATTCCGATGATTCGGTCCGCACTCCAAGTCATTTTGGTAAGATATATCCTTTGCTGTTAAACTGTTTGTTGCCGCTGCTCCCGAGTTTGGACCAGTGTGGAAAGCTCCCCGACATTTCGGACGTTCCATTGCTGCAAGCCACCCTGCGTCAATGGTCCTGATTGGCATCAAAAGTTCCTCTGCCCAACGCCACCACTTCGTATACCATGAGGCTGTGTAAACCATGTGTTGATCACCCTGGAGGGTTTCCCCCCCGTGTTATGTCGGCTGACGAGCAATTGCACAGGGCTCGGACCAACTTTTGCCCGAGAACCTCCGGACGACCAAATTGGAGATCGTGGAGATGCCAAAAGCAGGACTACTAGCCTGGTTCGTGGGTTTTGCGGAGTGTAAGGACGGCGATATTTTCTTCGCCAAAGGGATACGTTGTTGTGTGGTAGTGTGCAGCAACCAAGATGTGATGGATTGGTGGTGGTGGGTGGCTACGAAAGAGAGAGAGGAAAAGGCAGTCGTGGAATTGGGCTGGAAGATGGTGGGGTGGCACGCACGTGACACCTCCAACATGCTGTGAAGGAAAGTGCGAGGAGAGACGATGGGATGGGTGTAATCGTGCGGATTCCTAGCGTTGTGGGAGACATGTTCTCCGGAGTGCCATCTTCCCTACTTGACCTGAGTACCTGTCTGTGCATTCTTGACCACCCGAGGTGCTGTGCTCCTTCACGACTCACACAAGCCGATCAAATTGATGACATCATCTCATTGAGATGGAGTCGGGCATGGTATGCATTGCTGCGGGTGTTCGATTCGTAATTATTCTGCTGGCGCAGTATCTCGCCAAATCAATCGCACTATGCAGACCAGGTACACGTTGAGGTGGCGGACGGCTAACAATTATAAGCAGCTGTCTGGCAGAAGGAACTCTCAGGGACACAACGAGACAAACATTGCTTATTAAATTTCAATGGTAGAGTTTTATGTTAGAAACCTTCTCCCCTTGTTAGAGTTGCCCTGCCGAGACTTGACTTCAATATTAATAAACATGCCAAAACCCTACACTTTCCCCGGCTTCACACCAACAACGACTGGGTATTTCCCAAACTTAATCTACACGAGTTTATCCTCTGTTGGCTCATTTGGCTTTCTGAATTGTTTGACAACTATGTCGCTTACTGCTTCGGCTAGCTGCGGTGCACCCCATGGTGCCATGGCAACGTCAAAAAGACATGGAGGAAAGAGCACAGCAGGAAAGAGCGAAGGAGGAAGGAGGAAGGAGGAAGGAGGAAGGAGCAATCTACCAGGACATTGGGCGAGTGAGTGGATGAAGTCTTCTTTTGAGTTCCACTGTTAGTCAAGCTTATTTTTTTCCTGTCAAATTTAGCCTCTCGACTACCACTTCTAACAGCGAAACACTCAACGCGAGCGGTACATGGGAAGGTAGAATTTTCGCTGTCGCCACAATGACACCCGCTCTGCCATGCCATTGCCACCAAGTCTTCTTCTTACTCATTGGGTGCCTGGTGAGGGGTTGTCAATAGTAGCTTCCTGCCTGGGACGAAGGAAGCGCCCAGAGTTTCCAGCGGTGGGTGGGAACCATTCTGACACTCCAGGTTTGATCAGGCGCTACATGTCTTGAGGGGCCATGGAGAAAATGGTCGAAGCGGAGCGGCGCCTCCACCGCTTGACGCAAAGTTTCTTGGTTTCGTTAACCACGGCGCTGGTGGTCTAGTTCATATGAAACGATGGAAGCTGCGCGCTTCGCCGACCCCGAGCCAGGCGCTCTCGTGGAGCGCTTCTCTGGGAGGTGGAGGTGCGACATTGCACCGAAACCGATACGCTCGAATATGATCAGCTTCGATCTGACTTTTTTGTCTGAAATGAACAGACGAGCCAAAGACAGAGCGAGACATTGAACACATCGAAGAGAAATTTAGCGCCTAGAATAGAGGTGAGCTTCAAATTGTTAACCTATGAAGCCAAATGAGTTAAAAAAAAATCACATTCTGACATTTCTTAGACCCGACGATGCCCTCATCTTCAACAAAGCCAAGGCGCACTTATCGAGTCTATAAAGAAGTTCCAGAATCTTGTACCAGGGTCGCCAAGTGGCAGCTCGTTGCCCACCAGCTGGGACGATGTTGTGTCAGCGGCTGCCAAGGCTTAATCTTTGTGGGAAGCGAGAGCGAAGGACTCTCGTGTTGGACGGGTGAAAGAATGGGCTCGCAAGATGTGTACTGGCATGCAAAACCACCCCCAAGCCCTCGAGATGATGTCCACCGAGAGCGAGGATGTCTCTCTTGTTGCCGGCGCAGTTTCCATGATTATCAAGTAGGGAAATATGACTTAAGCCGCCGCCACCAAGAGAAGAAAAGAACATAGTCTCAAGACAGCTAATAAAACAATTATTACAGGCCTCGGCAAACTACGTCGATATCTCAGAATCTTTTGCAAGAGGCATGGTCGAGATCAACGATGCCGTCAGCCTCGAGAACCTGAGTCATGTCTATGACACCCCTGTACTTCAGCAGCTGGCGATGAGTCTGTACTCGCAAGTATTTTCATATCTTGTCAAGTTCATGACCTGGTATACGGACCGAAGCAGGACGAGGTTACTAAAGAGCTTCAACACCGAATCAGTCTCAGCACCAGACATCGACATTAGCTTCCAGACCCGCCACCTCGAGGGCTACTTTACCTGGGAGCATGTCCACCCTCATCATCTGGAAACACCAGCTCCTCTGCTCGCGGATGCCCTGTTTGTAACAAGAATCAACGCCTTTACGAACACGATGGAGCCGCAGCTTCTCTATGCCCATGGACAGTACTACTACTCCCAGGGCGCAGACGTCATGCAGCAGCGGGAATCTGTATACATCCACTTGGCCCGTGTTCCAGTGATTTCGTATTTCTGCGAGCTATCGCCCGACGAGCCGCCGGCTGCCAGGGCGCGAGAGTCAGCAGAGCACAACGGGGGCCCCTGAGGACCTTGTCGACTGTTTGGTACGGCTAGCAGGCCGTGATTACATTGGACAAGAGAGGATTGTCAAGTTTCTTTTCACGATATCAGGCTTGTCAGTGGTGCTCTGCAGCCACCTAGACGAGAAAAACGTCTTGGCCTGTGATTCTTCATCCCCCGGAGGGTTGAGGAGGTCAAGGCGGGCTTGGCAGATTACCTCATATTGATGATGAGGCAACTTGTAGGCAGGCTCGTGTCAAAAGAAAGGGTAATTTTGCCCGGTAATTAGGTATTTGAAGATCTAGAGATACGTGTACCCGCGGTGCGAGCGTCAAGTGGTTTGTTTCATCGATAGACGGTCCAGACCAGCAAAATGGCGGTATACTCTGTTGGGCCCACTGGACAAGGAATCATTCGTCCCCGATTCTGAGAGGAATGTTACCTTGATCCGTCCCCAACAAAGCACCAGAATCGGAGATATTATTCGAGTGACTCATTACAGAGTTGAGCTCAGTACCTGATTGGAAGAAGGTAAACCCGTGGGAGGGGGCGAGGCCACCACCCATGGTCGCTCGATTCGGAGGACGCAAAGTGAGGTAGTAAATGCTTGGCAGAAAAGTGCTGCTTATCTACCAACCTTCCCGCAGTGTATTCGGTGAGGAATTGGCGTCCTCGCTTTGGCTGGGCCGACTGTGTGCGATCGCAAAAGTCATTCTTCATCTTGACTGGTCCAAGTCGATGTGTCATCGGGGGAGAGCGAATCAGGCCCCCCTGAATGCTGTGTGGGGCGCGTTGCTGCCTGGATTATAGCAGAAAGCCGATCACCAACAATGCATGGGCAGCACATATTGCACCATTCATATGCCAATAGTTTCCCGAAGCAGGCGGCCGCCCCCTCACCCAAACCCGTCTCACTGCATGAAGGGCAGGTTGCCTTGCCAGGCATCCCAGCAAGAAATGAGCGGGCTGGTTGCGGACCACGTCTCGGCCCAAGGGATCAGAGGTATAAATGAACACTGGCAAAGACTGGAACGAATTATCAAAACCTTCAGTCTTCATCCCAAAATCAGTTTCCGTTTTTTTTTGGGGGCTTCGTTCAAGTTAACTACCTACCTGCACGGCTGGATAGGATACTCGTCATCATCATCAAAACTTGAACCCCCCTGAAATCCCTGTTGATCAGCTCTCGGAATGGATGCCTCGCAGAGCCACGAGCAGGCCCATGAGCAGGCCTTTGCTCTTTGGGCCGAGCTCAACAGCCAAAAAATTGTCAACGTCGATCTGAACGCGCGTCTGCTTCTGCAAAAGACGCACCCAGACTACCACGTCACGCGCACGAACCAATCGAGCAGAGACCTTCTGGGCTTCGCCGAGGCCGGCCACGCAACCGCCACACGGGAGAACCAAGGCCACCTGTACAACGCGACGCGCAGGTTTAACTCTGCTACAGGGCCGCGGCTTCAGAGGGGCCGCGGCATGGTCGCAGACAAAGTCCTTTTTGGCAAGTGGCTGTACACCTGGAAGGAGCTCGAATTCATCATCTACTCGATCAGGTACCCTTACGGGTTCCAGCGGCCCCAAGAGCTGGTCTTTGTGCTCGCCAAGGCCTCGGACGAGCTGGTCAAGGGTGGGTACCACACCCACACCGACAACCTGCTAATAGAGATCGGAGAATGGGTCGAGACGCTGGACGACGAGATCTACGTGTTCGACGACTCGCAGTGGACCAAGGACAAGAAGCTGCACGAGAGCGTCAAGGGCGCGTCCTGGGACAACGTGATCCTCGAGCCCGCGATGAAGCGCAACCTGGTCAATGACGTGCTGACCTTCTTCGACAACCAAGAGCTGTACCAGTCACTCACGGTGCCCTGGAAGCGCGGCATCATCCTCCACGGCCCGCCTGGCAACGGCAAGACCATCAGCATCAAGGCCCTGATCAACTCGCTCGACGCCCGCTCGCCGCCTGTCCCGTCGCTCTACGTCAAGTCGTTTGACGGCTGCAACGGGGGCAAATGGGGCATCCACGAGATCTTCACCAAGGCCCGCGAGATGGCCCCGTGTCTGCTCATCTTCGAGGACCTCGACAGCCTGGTCGAGGACGAGACGCGTAGCTACTTCCTCAACGAGGTCGACGGGCTCGACTCCAACGACGGCATCCTGATGATTGGCAGCACCAACCACCTCAAGTGGCTAGACCCGGCCATCACGAAGCGCCCGAGCCGCTTTGACCGCAAGTACTACTTCAACATCCCCGACGAAGCGTCACGCGCCGCCTACACTCGGTATTGGAGCCGCAGGTTTGCCGAGCGTGGCAATGTCGACTTCCCCGACGAGCTCTTTGGGCTCATCGCCAAGTTGACGTCCGACTTCAGCTTCGCGTACATGCAGGAGCTGTTTGTGTCGTCTCTCCAGGCGCTGGTGCGTGGAGACGACGGGCAAGAGGACCAGGAGGAGGAAGAAGAAGAAGAAGAAGAAGAAGATGAAACCGACGGCAAATCTACTGCCCCGAGCGTCAGCGACTCCACGACTTCCGACGCTGACACGGTTGTCGTCGCTCGTCCTGCAACCACCGCTCTGAATGACAGCAACACCACTTCTGCCGCCGTCACGGAGGAGAACAGCAAGAAGGAAGAGGAGGGGGAGGAGAGAGAGAAGCCCAAGGCCAAGCCAAAACGTGTCATGCCGGTCATCGAGGTCCCCGATCACCTGCGGGACCACAAGCTGCTCAACATTGTTAAGAAGCAGGCCAAGATTCTGCTGGAGCAGATGGGCAACACCAACGATGACGATGACGACAGCGACAGTGGGCCTTATCGCCCGAGATTTAGAAGACTTCCCGGAAGAATGGGTGGTGGGAGGATGATGTCCAGGCACAGAAGTGAATCTCCATGAGTTCGAGTTTTGCAAACTGCCAATGTGTGTTAGCAGTGATGAATCATGATGAATCAGGTTCTCAAGGCACTCGATTTACACTTTTGTTGTTAGTTACTAGTAGTTCCTTGGATTGTGCTTTAGGTGCGAGGAATAAAATCTCAAATCAAACTTGCACAAAGAAGTCGATCGCCTTCCTCACTTGCTTCCCGTAAGATCCGGGGATCTCGAGTGCCACTATTGCACCTGCGCCAGGAGGCCTCTGACTCTTTGTAAACTTGCCGAGCCTCCGCGAAGCAAGCCAATCAGGTGTTTAATGTGACTCCCACTCAGCGCATAGGTGACTTTCCCCTCGACCGAAGCGTGCAGTCTTGGTGGGTATTGCGTCGGATTCCGGCGATCTCGTCGTTTAGCTCAGACATCATCATAAAGCACGATCAAATCGAGTCATGGATGACCTCCGCGATACTGCCATCATGGTGCTCGTCATGCCCTCGAAAAACAGTGAGGGCGACGCCAAGGGTAGCACACATGGTGGCCAGCGACGTAAGGCTCAGACTGGAATCGCCCCATTTCTCCTTCAGCGAGTTGATTCCGGTCACCACCTTGCCACAAAAGTTAGACAGCGGCAAGACAAGGCCCCCGATTGATACGGGATCCATTGTGTTGTGTTGTTGTCGCGTCCCTCGGCCGTCGGCGAGAGGAGGGGAGGTGGTGGCTACCCTCGCCGCGGGATTGGAGATAAGGAAGCCTTTGCCGCTAACCTCTTGTCACCAATGCAGTGTAAGGTCTCCATTATTCTAGACCTGACGGTGGCCACAGGAAACATTTCGGCCATTACGCGTGGCTGCCATGGCGGTGGCGGGGACGGGACAGCAACATACCTGGTAAGAAGGGGCCAAACATATGTAGGGTTACGGTTAACCTCGATTCTTACATCGCAGCTCCTGCAGTTCCCGAATGAAGCACCTACTAGGTAATTTAGGTAATTATGGTGATTTATGGTGAGGAAACTGCATTTTGGGGGCAGGAGCAGGTCGAGCCTGCAAGTCACAGAAGAAAGTGATTTAATTAAATCGAGATCCAAAATATCGTATCCGTAGACTAGCCATGACCTCGAGCCTATCATCTTGCCTATTAAAATGGTGTAATTATGTGGAATAAACCTATTACCTGTAATAGATTTACGAGAGTAAATCCAACTTGGATCCTTTCAAATAAAACTATGCGCCAAGATTTTTGTCTCCATCAAAGAATGTCAAGCATACATTCTAGTCTACAGGCTATGTTGAGTACCTAGTTACCTAGGTAGATACCTAGGTAGGAAGGTAGTAGCATTGCCAAGCCTCTGCGGATTAAATACTAAGCTTGTGTGTTATGTGCTGCTAGGCTTACGAAGACGGCGAGAATGCTGTGGTCGTCGTGAGCATGAAGCGTCGTTTTCGCCATCCGATGATCCCGGAGCACGTATTAACCCTCTGAATCTGACGACTGCTTTGTCATGTCCGTTTCGGAAGCGATCTCGGTTTCTCTTTTCTTGCGCAGAGCGAAGATGGGCGTGGGATGGTATCTACCGCGAAGGAGATTGCAAGGGTTACTCAGGTTGGTACCCTCATGTTCACCTTCACAGTTCTTAGGATGTAGTACATGCTTCAATGCTAAATGCTGGAGCCTAGGTGCGCCCGAAGACGCATGCCATTCCAGTTCCAGACCAGCAGTGCCACGATCCCACCCTCCCTAGCCTTCCTCTAAAGATCCGCCTCATTGTTTACGAGCTTGCGACTTCCGAGGATGAAGTGGAAGTTGGATGGCGCTTTGACAACGACATGCTCTGCCGGGGCCTCGCTGGTCCCAGCGAGTTCCACCGCTTTCCGTATCGCTACTAGCTAGTAATTAATCTTACGAGCCAGCAGGAGGATCCGACAGGAAGCACTGCCGGCTACGTACTGCCGGACTACCTTCTGCCTTTAGGACACAACTGCAGCCATTCAGTTTCTGCTTTCCATCGGCATGGTGTGACGACAGAATGTGGCGTCCCTGAGCATCTCTTGGGCCGTCGGGTACTACCCCCCAAGACTCGGTCACTTACAAACCGTCCAGCATGACGAGCTGTCCATCTGATGCAGACGCACCCTCAGCTCCGGAATCTGCGCATGAAGCTCGAGCCACGTGGTTGTTTAACGTGCCGAGGTTCTCACGGCAAACCCTAGGACGAAGATCCTATGTTCGCTCTGGAGTATGGAGCGGTTGCATCTTCAGCTCGAAGGAGACAAGAAAATTCTAAGGCTGCTACACGAAAGTACGAGTACGACTCGTCGAGGAAGCAATAATGGTGCGAGTTCCGAGAAGTACGAATTGTTCTTGTTAAAGAAAAGGGTCTCTCTGCTTTGTGTGGGGGCTTGTTGGAGAAAGGGCTATTTGATGAGACTATTGACTCGTCCGTTAGACACAAAGAATCTTGCGCACGCTAATCTAAGCTTGCAAGTGTCCGGGACAATGTGTTTTTTTATTTTTATTTATTTTAATTCTTTTTAGGGACAACACAGGTTCACAAAGCACAGCGGGACTAGCTACCCGCAAAGAGCGACATCTGAACTTATTTGTAATAAATAAATCGGAATCACTCCTGATTTCTCAAATTCGATTCTCGACAAAAGCTTCTTCTGTAATCAGCCGCCTCATCACAATCAATCTAGATACATGCATGTAGGTAGTGCTGCTAGGACGATGTCCGTACCGCCACCAGGTGCATTGCGGAAAATACTATACATAAAAAGACAAACACGGCCGAAGATGTGACTTGGGAACACCGACTACCGCTCATTTTTGATGTCTAGAAGAATGTTAGACGGAAGTTTGATCCGATTGTCCTGGGGTACTAGGCAACGAAGGAAACTCACAGAGATACACGAGGTGGCGTCGACGGCCCAGGTCACCCCATTAGCGAATGCTATGAGGAGGAAGACAGCCTCATACCACAGAAACCACTTACGCCACCGGCAGACGCTGAAGGCTAACTGTCCCAGGCCCGCCAGGACAACAAGAACCGAGAGTCTGGCATTGTCTATGCGCACGCCCGGCTCGGGTGGGAGGACATTGCCTAACCGGAGGCTAACCGTGATTGAAGTCCCGATGAGAGAAAAGAAGAGCAGGATCTGGGATAGGGCAGTGTCAGTGGCGATGAGAAGGTGTAGGTGTCCAAGGCACCTGGAGTCGCGTACGCTAGCCACGATCCTCCGTTTGAATTTTATCCTCTGCCTGAATTTCCAGTCCGGCCCCTTGGTTTGTCCTGCCCGGGTCTGCAATTTCAGCTCGTCGACTCGCCCGAGCTGCGACGGCTTGGGCGGTGCGGGCCGCAGCCTCTCGCGCTCCTTGGCTCTCAATACGGCTGGGTCGTGGTCGCACTTGGCCGCCAAGTCATCTCCGCATGGCTGGAACCAGTGCTCCAACGCAAAGGTGCGCGGGTCGCGCGTCTCACCGCGGACAACCTGGCTGACTAGAGTGGCGGCATACAGGCCGGTGAACTCGGACACGGAGCCGGCGGGAGAGAAGCTTGCGTTCCACGCAACCCAGTGGTTGGCAAAGCGGCGGATGGACGAACCCGCGGGGCAGCGGATCTCGATGAAGGCCCAGGGCCCGAAGAGGGCTACCCCACAGTGTCTGATCAGCTGCGCCAGGGCGTAGCGCTCGAAGATGCTGTCGCCCAGCTGCTGCGAGAGGACCCATGCCGCGGCCGCCTTGGTGGTCCAGGGATCCCGAGAGCCAGCGAGGACGGAGGCAGCTGTCGGGAGAGCTGCGGCGGGGTCGTACGGCGCTGGGATGGGCCGGGTGGAGGACCACTGGAGGTAAAGGGCCTCGACGTCCGGGTCGTGCTCATGAAGGCCGTGTGGGTCGAGCGGTGCGCAGTCAGGCTGTGTCAGATGCATGTTCTGGAGCAGCGGTGGCCGCGGCTGTGCGGCCATGATGCCGAGTGCCACGGAACGAAACGCAGGCGGTAGAGAGACAGGGGGAAGGAAAACACAACACAATCGAAGTGGGGAGGCAGGTACCAGACTCGAGCGGGCGGGGAGAAGCGCGTTCTAGAGCGAGTTGTTTGGCGAGATAAGTTTCTCAACTTGGATGATTCCCTCACATCTGAGCCTTGCGCCCCAAATGCCGATTTTACGTAAAATAGCTCGTGGCTATTACATTCTTCAGCTGGCAGCTATTGGCTTGGCCAGAACTCCCACATTGCCTTGGCACTGCAGCCCCCATCACTCTGCGCATCTTGCTCAGCTGAATACCTTGGTGGTGGTCTCACGAGAGGGTTTGCTTGCCCGTTCATTGGACGAGGCAGTGATCCGAGGACAGTATCCGCAAGCGCGCTCGCGAAGCCCCCTCGAGACGCCTTTTGCGGTACGCCGCCGTGGGGGCACCTTGTTGTCCTACCTATTCCCCGGGACTGTGTTGTATCAGACCTCTTGATATTTCCTTCCCTACGCCCCCTCTCTATGCTACCTCAGCTCAAAGGGCTTGAAGATGGCAAGCCATTGCGGACTGCCGTCATGAATAACGCACAGTCCCGCCCCGCCTTTGGCGAAGCAGCCGAGATTGGCACTCTATACGATGCCGCGACCGACTCCTTCCTCGGATCCATCTTCAGCTCGGCTCAGCCGCCCGAGGGCGCCGTCATCTGCAGCCCCGCCGCTGCCGCTACCACCGTTCAGACCATCTCAACCGATACGTACAAGGACAAGTTCGACCTCCTCAGTGTGTCGCCCGATCTTGGAGCCAGCATTCTCGGCGGCCTCCTTGACCCTCAACGCGGTCAGAGCCCGGCCCGGGCCTCGCTAGCCTACCTGTGTGGCCAACGCACCACCGACCATGTTTCCCAAGCTGCCCTCGTCCACCGCCTCATTACCGTCAAAGAGCGCATCAGCCGACGCTCCGCAAACCTAGGGGCGAGCATCGACCTGCATGCCATATTACAGCATCAAGGTACGCGTGCTACCCATGTGGTGGTGGCGGTCGATTGGGGTGCCGAGACGATCGTCGAAATACGCCAACGTGTTGATGAGGGCCAGGCGGCTCAGGTTGGCACGGCAGTCGAGTCTCTCAAGAACTCGGTAACGGATGCCGACATCACAAGCGGCTTTCCATCGCCGTCGTTTGGGCGTCCAGGCTCGACAAAGCTTGACATCGGCGTCTTTAGTGATGTGCTGCCAAGTACCGTGCGCATCCAGAGCATCGAAGAGGCGGGGGGCCTGCTGCGCCAGCAACTTCCCCAGGCGCTCCAGCAAGTCAACATGGGCAAGGGAAACCCGGTTACTTATAAGCTGCTCCCCGTCTCTATTTTTATGGGTCTCGTTGGGGACGACGGCGACGATGACGACGACGAAGGCGAGGCGGTGCGAGTCGGCGCGTCGACCGTCCAGATCAGCCCCGACCACCTCGACAACGTCCGTACTGCATTGGATGGCCTGCTGACGGCTTACCGTCGCGTCGCAGATTATTCCAATTTCCTCTCAGCCAACCGAGGCTATGTCTCGCCCGACCACAGCGATGACATCCGACGACGAGCCCAGGACCTCGAGCACACTATCGACCGCTTCAAGACCCTTTACGGCCAGGCTCTGTTGGACGTCCGCACCGGGACGAAGCCTCCCTCGGTCCTGCAGGAACTACTAAAGCAGTTTGTGCCGGTGGCACCAGATGCCGATATTGTCGACCAACAGCGCGAGAAGATCAAGTTTGTGGCAGGCGCTGTCAAGAACGGTGCTACTTATATTGGCTACTACGCCAAGACACGCCTGGTGGATCACCTCCAACGACAGGCTCACGGCGGCCCTCCCATCTATGTCCTCTCGTTCAGCCAGTCGGCCATGCGGGACAACTCCTGGTCTGCCAATATGGCGCTCTCGATGGAGCTGCTCGACGCGGAGCGCAAGGCCGGCGCCATGGTTGTTGTGGAAGATTGCGACGCTACAGGCCAGCAGCTCGAGGCCCCGTGCATCGCCGAGTACCGGAATGGGGCCGAGGTCACAACGGATCTGCTTGACAGGCGCAAGTACCTCGCCAACAAGTCCTTTGCCAAATGCAGAGAAAACTCGCTCGCGGTGCAGGATGTGCAGAAGCCCGTCCGGCGCCGGTTTATCAAGATTCCCTGCCCCGGCACCCGGTGCGACGGCGTGACGGACGTGTCGTGGATGTGCCCGCGATGCTTCCATCCTCTCGAGTACGGCCACTCGGACAAGTACGTCTACTGCGACTGCGGCCGGAGCCACTTCCGCAACTACGCTTTCAAGTGCAGCAACGCCGCTACCCACGGGCCCGACTACACGCCGTATCGCGAAGAGGGCAAGCTGCAGAGCCTCCTTCAGAGTCTTGGGTCCTCGGACTACGTAAACATACTCATCCTCGGCGAGACGGGCGTGGGGAAATCGACCTTCATAAACGCCTTCGTCAACTACCTGACCTTCGAGACCCTGGATGATGCACTGAAAAGCGACGAGCTGCAGTGGGTCATCCCTTGCTCCTTCCAGACCCAGGTCATGGACCGGTCCCGGCCGGACGGCCGAATCATCCAGCATAAGATCCACGTCGGCGATCGCGACGACGAGCACGACGGCAGCAAGGGGGACTCGGCCACCCAGCAGACATCGGTGTATCCCATAAATATAGGTTCCAAGACCATCCGACTCATTGACACGCCTGGCATTGGCGACACCCGAGGCGTGCAGTATGATAAGAAGAACATGGCAGACATTCTGGCTACGCTGAACAGCTACGAGGAGCTGCATGGCATCTTGATTTTGCTCAAGTCCAACAGCGCACGGCTGACCATCACTTTTGAGTTTTGTGTCAAGGAGCTCCTAACGCACTTGCACCGCAGCGCAGTCGACAATATTGCCTTTGGCTTTACCAACACGCGCATCTCGAACTATACCCCTGGCGACACCTTCGGGCCCCTCGAGACGCTTCTAGCACAGCAGTCCGAATTACATTTGTCGCTTACCATGCAGACGTCATACTGCTTCGACTCGGAGAGCTTCCGCTACCTAGCAGCGTATAAGCAGGGTGTCATGTGAGTAATTAACAGCCATGCTCCTCCTCCACTTTGGCACACACACACACACTCTTTCTCTAGAATAGAACTAATACCTGTGGGTCTTTCTTTCTTTGAAATACTACAGGATGGAAAACGAGGAAGACTTCCGGCGGTCGTGGAAGCACTCGCGCAATGAGTCCACACGCCTCGTCGACTACTTCCAGTCCAGACAGCCACACGCCGTCACCAGCACAATCAGCCTTAACGGCACCCGGCAGCTCATCCTGGAGCTGACCAAGCCGCTGGCCGACATCTCGCAGCTGATCCGCAAAAACATCGCCATGTGCCAGGACCGCGAGCGCGAGCTGGCCGACACGCGGTTGACGGGTGACGCGCTGCGCAAGAAGCTGCAGTTTGAGCGCGTCGAGCTGCGCGAGAAGACGCTCAGCATGCCGCGCACCGTCTGCACCAGCCGCGAGTGTATCGAGAACAAGGACGACGGCACCGGCAAGCGCATCGTCGAGTACAAGTCACACTGTCACGCCGAGTGCTACCTCGACGACATCCCCGCCGAGGTCGTGGCCTTCCCGGGCTTGATCCACTGCTGGGCTTTCCAAGGCAAGGACCACTGCCGCGCCTGCGGCCACCACTGGCGCATGCACCTGCACGTGCTGGCCGAATTTGAAGAGTTCACCGCCACCGTGACCGACGTGCGGATCGAGAAGGACCTGGCCACCAACGCGACTGATTCGACACTGCGCCAGAAGGGTGTCCAGGAGGCGCAGCAGCTGATCCGCGAGTACCAGTTCGAGCATGCGCAGGTGCAAGACGCGGCTGCACATTTCGGCATGTACCTAAAGAAGCACAGCATTACGGCCTACAACGACGCGACGCTCAACTATCTCGACATGCTCATCAGCCAGGAGAAGGAGAAGATCGAGGTCGGTGGTGGCCGGGCGCGCATGGAGGCCCTGCGCATGGACCGCAACCGCCACGAGGAGTTAGTGGCTGCTCTCATGGCCCGCATGCAGCAGCCCTCTGGCTCCGGCTTCGGCTACACCGTGCTAGACGAAGCCGGCGTCGGCGCTGTGGTGCGTCGGCTCTACCGCCTAAAGCACTTTGGCGCCACGCTCAAAACCGTCCAGACTGCCATTTCAGCTGCCCACGCCGCCACCTATCGCGAGCGACCGTATCGCGTAGGTTCGCACAAGCACCGATCCTCTAAGCGGCGCAACGGCCACGCCAACGCCAACGCCCACGCCCACGGCCTCGGTAGCGTCAGCGGCATGATCAACTCATTCTCGTCCATGATGGGTTTCTCGAGCACCCCGTCCGCTTCCTCGTCATCAAGAGGCGCTACCAGTAGCCGCTCCGCGTACAAGAGACCAGACACACACCCCCAATCGCAACCCTTCGGTTTAGCAGGAGACCACTCATCTCCGAGGACCGGGAACCAGACGTCGTCCATGTTAGGATACCCCGCCCGGCCAATGTCTCCGGCACCGCGGGAGCCTCCGCCGCCGTATGCCAGCAGTTGGTCGGGTCCCCACAGCAATTCCTGACTACGGTTCTCCTTGAGATGATGGTTGGATATCAGAGGAAGGAGCGGATATTCTCAAATGGCCTGTACTACTTTTATCGAGACTCATCGCACGAGATTTTCCTCATACACTTACGAATAAATGTGCCTGTTGAATTATAATAGGGAGACGGGTTAACTCATCCACCGTCTGACCTAAGAGACTTTTCATTCACGGCCTCAATTAACTTGGGCAAGTCTCCAGAATGCGTTTGACTATCTTCTCAGACTCTTGACTCGCAACTTTTGGCGTGTGTGACAACATGAAGGGCCTTGGAATACCTGGGCAGAGTGTCTTAAATGTCTCTCTCCCACATGCTGCTGTCCTTACGGGTCGACGACGAGGAACCACACCCATCAATTCCACCGAATCTATTCTAGTGTGCCGTGTTTCTGATAATTAAGAGTCTCGTTCGCTCACTGCACCAATTGCGTGCCGACTAGTCAGCCAACCCTAACAAGAAGCACACTTGACTGCACTCCTGGATCCAGCCAGAAGCCAGAATTTCAACAAAACCAACAAGATGAACACCAACAACAACGACAAGACTACTTTTCTGGCCAGTTCTGACGACTGGGAGTAGTGGAACCTACAGTTCCAAGCCCAAGCCGTAGCCGGAGGCATCTGTAACTGGTCTAATTAAATTCAGAGGCTTACCCCTTTTCTCCACGAACCTATCGCTCCGGAACCCGCGAACCACAAGCACAAGACCCCCAGCCAGTCGACTATTATAGCTAGATCCAGTCCAAAATTTGTGGCGAGCGATGACGAGCTTGGCCCAGCTAATCGGCTAACGTACGTGATAAGCAGCACTTATCTACCACCTACCTACAGCTCATTTACAACCTACCTACCAAGTACAAGCTCATTTTACCGCTACTCAACTCGCTACAAAGCGTGCGCACCATACCATACAATGGCTGGCACGCGTCGTACACGTACAGGGGCCAGGGGGGGCGCGCCGGCCCCCTTGCCGGCTAGCTTGCCTACTACGGTTGATATCGCGTACTGCGGCTGCCGACGAACGCGCGCGCACTGCTCGTACGGCTGGCCTACAAGCTAAGAGAGACGAGTAGCTGAAGAATACAATGCGCAGCTATGCATCCAAGTAGAAGCAGTGGAGGGAGTGGTGCTTGACGCCGCGCCCCGGCCCCGATGGCGTGCTCTCGGCGTGGCCAGACGGCGAGCTCGTTACCCCTGACAAGCTGGCCGCCTGGCTCAGCGAGGACCTCCTTCTCTACCGCGTTGTCGTAGTACAGAGGCGGCGCTCGGCCAAGCAGCCGGCCTACAGTGCAGATGCCGGCCCGGCCAGCCTTGAGGAGAGCCCCCTTGCTAAGGCGGAAGCTCTAGCCGAGACGCTGCGCGTACCACTGGCCGAGGCCGTCCAGATCCTTTGCGACGACCAAGAGGACTACGAGCCGCCAGAGGATGTCGATGCCGAGGAGGGTGCTCCCCTAACCAGGACTACCCTTAACGCTTATATCGTAGCTATCATAGAGCTGTAGCAGCTGCAGGTCGCACACGGCGGTAGGAATCTCGAGAACCCTCGCAGTAGTGCCGTGCGCGGCTTCCTCGAGCAGTGGAGCCGGCAGCGCTCGCGTATCGACCGCATCGCTTTCAGGGACCGCGGTAGTGAGGGCATCCAGGCCGGCTACTCTACCGCAAAGTGGTCCGCCATTTAGAAGCACCTACTCAGCACATTGGCTGCCCTACCGTAGAACTTTTGTACGCGTGTGGATCTACTTTTTGGCTACTACTACCTTTTGCGCGGGGAGAACCGTTGGAAGATAGAGCTGGCCGATCTATCCTTGTTGGAGTACCCTCTCACAGAGGACCCTACGCCGTGTGGGTACTTTGTGGCGCTTTTACAAGATGGAAAGATGAACAAGACCGTTAAGAAGGAGTTTATGGGCGCGCTCCGCCACCAAAACCCCCTCCTTTGCACGCAAAGCGCCCTCGCGCAGCTGCTCTTCTGGCGCTGGCACATTGCCGGCGAGCTGGCGCCAACCTTCCGCCACCGCTAAGACTGGTACAATATTAAGGTCCTCGTAGGCTCTGACCGTATGCAAGAGCTCTCCTACTGTACGCAGCTCGAGGAAACGTAGAAAGTCTTCAACGCCGTTAGTCTAACAGCTGAGAAGAAGACTCATCTACTGCGGCAGGCCGGCGCACAGGAGGCTGAAACGCACGGCACATTGCTTACGCAAATCTTGCAGGCAAAGCGTTGGAATGCGAGCGTACTATGCAAAGCATACCTAACCCACCTACCTCGGCAATTTATGCGCATTGTAGCTGGCTGCTCAGGGACTGCTAGCGACTATTTTCTCACGCGCGCTGTACACGAGCCGCCCGCCGCCCTGCAGAGGCAGCTTTAGCCGTGGATTAAGGCGTGGGAGCCGCGCTTTGAGGCGCGCGCGCGCCGCAAGCGGTGGAGCGAGGGTGGCCTTGACGACGACGACCTCGCTGGCGATGGCTTCCTTAAGCTCCTGCGGCGCCTACGGGTAGTGCTCCTGTAAGACTTGGCTACCCTGCAGCCGCAGTTCCTTACACTGCCCTTCTTCTCATATGCCCCCTTCTGCAGCCCTAACTGGGCTGCATTTGCAAAGAGCGTACAAGCTAGTATTAATAATGCAGAGGAGCCGGCATTGCTGCTTGTTAAGCGGGTTCTTCTAGAGCTTTATAGCCTAGTTGAAAGCATACGCAGCGCGATCTTACATAACACGCATCAACTATATAGCTAATTAGCTAGCGAGCTAGCTAGCCAACTCGCAATACAACAGCAACAACTTAACTAGCTACTAAATACTAAAATCACTATAACTAGCTACTTAGGCAGCACCACCGCTGTACTGGCAGTAGGGCCAGCGATAGGGCTAGCACCAAAGCCGGCGACAGCGCCTTCGCCTACAGCCGAGCCAGCAACAGCGTCAGGGATCCTTATTGTTAGCCGTCTTCCAAAGGTCTATATAGTAGCGGATGTGTGGCACGAGTGGAAGAAAAGCGTGGCTAGCAGGCCGGCTATTGAGAGCTTGGAGGAGTAGTATAGCTATCATTGGCGGCTGGGTAACACTATGACTGTACAGTTTTGCCGCCGTAAGGTGGTTTGGGATGCCCTTAAGGCCCTTATAATTCGCGGAAGGAGCGAATAGGAGGCTATCCGAGAGCTAGAGGCGCTGCGAAACGGCCAGAGCCTTAACAAGCTAATTAACCTGCTCTGCCAGCGGCGCCAACGCTAGCGGCATCATGAAAAGCAGTAAAAAATCTTACTAGAGGAACACTCGTGATAGCTTTAAGTAATGTAAAATAATTTCTACATATCATGATGGGACAATTACAGGCATAACTAATTAGGAAAAGCGTTGATCGTCGATATATTACCTTCTCTGCGGCGCTAGTAATCCTGCGGCCAATTACGCGAAATTGGCGCAATGGCAGGGCCAAGACCCACCCTACGATTGGCAAGGGAGGGGGGTAAGCGGCCGGATGGGGCCTAGCGGCTGCGGTGCAATTGCAGGGACCGCCGATAAGCGAGTGTGCCACTTTTCCACGCGACGCACCACCCCAACTATTAATACCAATTTTCTCTACTACCCAAGTTGCCCTCTACTTCAGAAAATGTATGGTACTCTTAGCCCTCGAAGCTCTCCAGAACAATCCAAAACTCAGTATACGAGCCGCAGCTAAGATCTACAACATCAATCGCATAACTTTGGCGCACACCGGTGTAATGACTGTTGAGTTGTGGCCTAATTAAATCAGGGGCTTATAGCTCATTCAAAATAATGTTATATAAGTCTAGGCACACTATAGAATGTCTTTTTCTTCTTTTGGCCCAAGCCTTCCTACCTGTTATTAATGGCTAGACTAGGCAGGTTTCGTCAACTCGGGATTTTCAAGTCCTATGGGATTTACATTTTAATTTTAGGTAGCTGCACACTGCTTACGCAGTACTGCTCGGATTCGCATTCTCCTGCACACCGCTTACGACTCCAAATCTGGGCCCCCACGCCGCCGATCTATGAGGGGAGTGGGGCGCCGTTCGATCGGTAACAGCCCTGGAAGGACGTGACATCGACGTCTGCCAGGGCATGGCGATGGCAAAAAAGAAAAAGAAAAAAAAGCCTTCTTTCCGTGGAGTACCGAGATGCACTCTCCGTGGTTGTAGGTGATTAAAGGGAAGAACCTCACATTTACTGTCTGAGTTAAAGCCGAGTTAGCGAAACAGGCTTAAGAGGAGCAGCACTCAATGAGGGGGACATGTATCACAGGTTTGTGCCTCAGCAGTATCACTGCGGGGCATGCCAATACGTAACTGTGTCAGCCTGGGCTACCTATCTATGTAAGCATGATGGGTCGGCATTCTCCTCCGGACTGGAATATTTCCCCGGCGACCCGAAGAGGCGAACAAATGCGAACGCCTGAACACCCCCAGCTGAGCGGGCGCGACGGGGATTGCGGGGTCTGTTTGCATGCTAACTCCATGGAGATGGCAGATTCCAGGGGGGGGCTTTTGGTTAAGCCCGTCGGGATTGGAGTGAAACCCGCGACACCCAGCCAGCGAGGTTCTATGTTGTGTCACCCAGCTAGACTTGGGTTGTTTAAAAGTGTCGCATCTTGCTGCACTTCCTCGATTAGCATCGGCGCCTACCTATCTGTGTCTCCTCTCCATTGCTTGTCTTGCAAACTGGCACAAACCACTTGAAACACTGGATACCTCTACCCGCTAGCTGCCTCCCTTAACCTGGAAAGTACCTAACCTTAATTCTGTCCCTGAGCTTCTCAGTCCTTGGCCCACCTCGCATCCCCCTCGAGACTCCCTACCACAACGCACAACTACACCAATAAAATGGTAGTTTCTTCGACCAGCAGCGTCACGAAAGTGGCCGACGATCGGCTCCCGAGTGACGCCGCCTCCAAGCCGCACCATGTGCTCTCGAGCAACGGCAAACTCTCCAAATTTGCTAATCCACACCCTTCGTGGGACGATGGCAACGTCCTTAACCATCCCCTTCGTGCCCTGTTCAAGATCCTCGGGTATGTCCAACCAACTCTGCCTTTTGCCCCTTCGTTTGCCCTTGCTTTGCTTGTGTGGCAACGCCGGACTGACAATCAACCAAGCCTCAAATGGCAGGGCAAGATACCATACCCAGACACGACCCCGCCGACGGTAACGGTGCGCAAGCCGACCTTCCTGCCCAGCCGACACGCCTCGACCGCCCTGCGCGCCACCTGGCTCGGCCACGCCTGCTACTACGTCGAGTACCCGTCGGGCCTGCGCGTCCTCTTCGACCCCGTGTTCGAAGACCGCTGCTCGCCCCTGTCCTTTGTGGGCCCCAAGCGCTTCACCCCGCAGCCCTGCGCCATCGCCGACATCCCCATCGTCGACGCCGTCGTCATCTCCCACTCCCACTACGACCATCTGTCCAACCCCAGCGTCCAGGAAATACACAAGCACCACCCAGACGCCCACTTCTTTGTCGGCCTGGGCCTTGAGAAGTGGTTCCGCCAGTCGGGCATCAGCAAGGTGACGGAGCTGGATTGGTGGGAAGAGGCAGACTTCACCGTCACACCAGGCGCAAAGGACGACTCGACGTCCATTGCGTCGGGCAAATCCGGCGTAGCCGAGTCCATCACCGCACGCGTCTCGTGCCTCCCGGCGCAGCACACGTCAGGCCGCACGGGATTCGACAAGGACACGACGCTGTGGTGCTCGTGGGCCGTGACCTCGGGAAAGACGCCCGAGACCAGCAAATCCGTCTTCTTTGGCGGCGACACGGGGTACCGCAACGTTCCCGAGACGATTGTGGGCGACGACTACGCGCCCGAGCACGACCACCTGCCGCGGTGCCCGCAGTTCTCGCAGATCGGGGCCCTGCGCGGGCCCTTTGACCTGGGCCTGATCCCCATTGGCGCCTATGCGCCGCGGTTCCTGTTCTCGTCCATGCACGCGAACCCGTTCGATGCGGTCGAGATCTTTAGGGACACGCGGTGTGCCAGGGCCATGGGCATCCACTGGGGCACCTGGGCGCTGACGTTTGAGGAGGTGCTGGAGCCCCCCAAGCTGCTGCGCCGGGCGCTGGCGCGGAAGGGGATCCCCGAGACGGGTGTCTTTGATGTGTGTGAGATTGGAGAGAGTCGCGAGTTTTAGATATATATATATGTGGTATATTATTTGCAACGGCGTTGTTTGGTCGGAGGGGTCGAGGTTGGATTAACCGTGGGAGCGTTTGTTAGACAGAAAGATACCCTATTGATGTTGGCCCCAAGGGAATTTCGGTTGGCTGGAGCGTTTCCGTGGACGGACAAGGATGGCGATGATTTTTTAATTATTAAATACGCGTAGAGCAGACAGCATCTTTTCTGGGTTTGGCAAAACGAATTAAATGTATTAATTATAATGTCACTTTAGTCAATTCTCAATGCTTGATGTTGGCGAAAAGTTGTAGTTATAATGCCAACTGTCTAAGGGTGTTCCTACACTATCGTTCCAGTCCTACGTGGAAAGCCAACAAATGGGTGGTCATAAAAGCCATCCATCACTCCATCCATCTAGACGTCGCGACCCACTTCCTAAACACCCCCCCTTCCTGAACACGTAACCACACACCTACCACAAACTTCCAACTACCACAACTTATTTGATTCTAAAGCTATTTATACGCCAATTAATGCATTTCAATACTCTTCCACACAGTATATTACTTCAAGCCCCTGCACTACAATTTCCTTACCCTAGGCTAGTGTTTTTAACTTAGCCGCTCTCTCTATAACCCTCCTACGTTTGGGGGGCCTCCTTAACTCTGCTTTAGCCTTGCCGATATTCTCAATCCTAGCAAACTTGTTATTTCCATTTTTACGAACCTTTCTTTAAATACGCGGCTTGTAAGCTTTTAATTCCATTCGCAAATGCTTGTTTTAGTACTTTAAACTAACTATTTTTATATTCTTTATATCCAAGAATTTCTTTACTTTAGTAAATAAAGCTTAAGTTAACTAATTTATTAGTTCCAAATGCTTTTTAATAAAATCTAAATGTTTACGAAAGTTCTTGCTTTTTTGTAAAATTTAGAATAGCTTTGGTAATGCTGTAATATACTCTAAGGTTAGCTGGGATAGTGTTTTGGGGAAGGCTTTATTATAGATAATAGCATTAAGGTTATCTAGTATTTTTAATGGGTTTTGTAGCTATATTTTAATTTTTTAAAAGCTAGAGCGTACATTGCTAGAATGTATTTTTTCTTTTAATATATTTTTATAAATGTAGAAGAATTAGCGTTTATTAACGTTAGTTAAGCTAGCGAACAGCGCTATCGTTTTGGCTCGCTCCTAAAAGTAGGCTTTTAACAGGTTAAAAACTAAGCGGTTAAAAGGTTGGGTTTTATACAAAGTATATGTTAGTAAGTAAAGTAATTGGACCTTATTTTTCTAAGCTAACAATATAAAGTTGTTAGTAAAATAGCTCGAATGTTCGTTAATAATTAACAACCGCTAATCTATTAGCTTTTTTAGCTTAATTTCAATTAGGTAGACCTCTTTAAGCTATTTAAAACTTATCCTAGCATTACTCTAGCCTATAAATAAAAAGTTATACTGCCAACCAGAAAAGTCCTAGCGTAATTCAACCTCAGTAAGGAACCACTGCCCTTAAAAAGAAATACCCGTAAAAATAATCACGAGGCTCAACCGCTAGCCCTCGGTTGTACTGCACTCTATTATTAATACCCAAGTTATTACATCACTATTTATAACGTATAACTTAGATATTAATATAGTGCTTATAACTTTTCCAAGTACAGTTTTAAGCTCCTATAAGCTATACTTATCTATATTAGCAATATTAGCTAGAGCAATGTTCTTTTCCTTAATCTAACTGTCTAAAAGGTTGAAAAATTTTGTATACGCTTCTTTAGTAGAACCTTTAGCCCTCGAAAGCTCCAACAAGCTTAATTTTTTCATCTTTATCCGGGGATTGCAGCGTAAAAAGCGGTCACACTAACGCGCACTGAAGGGCCTAAGATCACTACCTTCCCAGAATACAGCCTAAGTAAATCCCACTACTTATTTACAATTTGGGGCCCGGCTAGCACCTTCCTTATTAAAATACCAATCAGTAATAAAGCTCTCTTAAAAAGAGCTTAGCCGTTGAAAGGTTTGAAAGGCCATATCTCGAGATTGTTTGCTATAGATTCGATTGTTAAGTGTGCTGAGGGCTATGCTGTATCTGGCTACTGCACGACGTTGGGAAACACCCTATTCAACTTCTTAAATTGCCAGCTCAATAAGGTGCTCCTTGACAGAGTCCATGTCGACTTTAGTATAATTTGCCCTAGAAATGAATGAGTTATGTCAAGTTGAAGTTGGTGGTGTGGAATGGCGGTGTGGGCCGCCAAGCGTTCAGGAAGTGGGGGTGTTCAGGAAGTGGGTCGCGACGTCTAGTATCCATCACAAAACGCCATCTAATGTGTGAGTATTCCTCGGAAGAGGAACAGAAAAGAAAACGCAAGTTCCTTCCCAAAGTCGTGATCCATCAATCGCATCCCAAACGCCTCGCAATGCAAACCCACCCATCCATCCATTCCGTACCAAATCCCTAAATTCAGAAAAGAAATCCCAGTACCTCACTCAACCTGTACTCAACGCACCGTTCAGTGACTCTCACATCATCATCATCATCATCATCATCATCATCATCATCATCGTTATAGTACTCAGACCGCCCCACCACCCCCTAGGTATTCATCCCATTGGAAGTTGAGAGGAACAGAGGCTCACGTCAACCGACGATAGCGATAGCGCCGGTGCTCACGGTAATACGTGTAGTAGCCGTCGTCGAGATCGCTGTCGCGGTCGTCAAAGACGTCGTTGCATGATGTTCGGCCGCAGGTTCCGACATAGGTCTTGCCCTGGTCGCGGCCCATGTGGTAGCAGTACCGGCGCGTGCACAGGACGATGCGGCTGCGTCGGAAGTGGCCACACTCCCAGTAGTCAGCGAAGCTAGTGCACATTGCTGTGTTTTGTCTGAGTGATTCTGTGTTGTGTTGTTGTTGTTGTTGTTGTTGTTGTTGTTGTTGTTGTTGTTGTTGTTGTTGTTGTTGTTGTTGTTGTTGTTGTTGTTGTTGTTGTTGTTGTTGTTGTTGTTGTTGTTGTTGTTGTTGTTTGTTTGTGTTGATATATGATTGAGTTGCGATGATAGTTGTGATGATAGTTGCTGCTGTTGTGTTGAATTGAGTTGAGAATGTTGTTGATGGTGGTCAGGAGAAAAGATAAAAAGACGGGTTTCAAAAGCAGGAAAAGACGGACATATATATACCTTTGAATAGAGGCCAACGATTACCATCTGCCGTCGAATTCTCGTCGGAATTGAGTCACATACCTAGGTACTCACTCACCTCGCGGTCAAAGCTACCTAGGTACTACTCACCTGGACCAGTATCACGGCCGCCGTACAACGCGGAAGCAGAACTGCCCCATCAGGCGGACTTCTCACCGAGAACGGGTTCCCTCCCGGGACCAAGCCCGCACGAATTCAATGGTTCACCAAGACCAGCAAAAAAACAGCGATAACTGCCGCAGGACAAAGGTCGCACATGATGTTTTGATTTGCCAGTGTGTCTGTCTGCGGCTCAAACCTTAGCTTATGCGCGGTGGTCCCCCGCACTCACTCTGGCTTCGATGTCAAGTTCCATGGCATGGCATGGGTCATTTGCGGGGGGGAGGGAGGTTATGATAGGGGCTGCTGGCCCACGTTGGCTGGTCGTCGGCCGAAAAGCAAGTGGCTTGCATGCGCAGGCGCCACGGCCAGGTGCACCTCCCACTGGACTGGAAAGGGTGGATGAAGACTTGTTGGGGCTAGGTAATTACCGCATGATTGGCATGCCCCATGATTGGTCTCTCACCGAGGCTGAAGCCAACAGGTTGTGACGGGATGCACAGCACAGCGAGGTGACGCACAGAAAGCAACACACACTCAGCACTGCCCCCTTCTTAAAGAGTTGCCTAATTTATTGGTTCTGGCTGGCAAGGCTGAGAGATTGAATATCGCTTCCGGGGAGTCCCCACAACATGGGAACTCACTGATAAAGGAGATAGGTATTTGAACGAAATGGGTAATTAGCCCGGATTATGGGCATGGACGGGTTAATTAGGTATATTGTTGAAAATTATCATCATTGGTTGTGGTTGGTGATTGACGACGGATTATGCGTCGAAAGAAATAATACACCTCGCCTTATGCATAAAAGGTGGCTGTACAGGATTACATCATAGGTCCCTTACGGTTTGACCCAAGGCAGACAGGCATAAGGACTGAGCCGGTCAAACATTAACCATCCAGATATTCGAGTCACTCCTTGCTCGCTCCAAAGGCGGGGGGAAAGTGATTACGTCTGGTGAGATGAGCCTCAACTTGTGATTGAGGACACCTTGCCACATGGATGTCATCTCAGCCGTCCAAGACCTGCCGCCAACGAGCAATGCAAAATTCCATTGGGTTGCAGGGCCTTGATTAACCTGAAATGCTTTATATCATAGTAGGCTGCAGTATTCATCTTCAGTTAGGCAGCACGTGTCATTATCGTGTTCAACTCTTTTGTTTTGCTTCTATTATTGTCACTTTTATTTTCTGTCCGTTGTTTGAACTCTTTTATTACCTGCGCTGTCTTCCCTCTCACCCCTTTCAACTCGCAGCACTCAAGGAAGTGAGCGAAAGCCAAAGCTTCATGCCATTATCACCAAAAAAATTAAAAAAACAGAGTACAATAAGTTACTTTCCAGGTATCCATATCTGCAAAAATGTTACCATGTGTTGTTCTCTCCTTGCCTTAGTGCTATCCCGGGAGCAAACGACTTGGGTATGGTACCAAAAGTAGGGCCCCAATGCCGTTCCGGAGTTGGTCTTAATTATTTCAGATGGGATAGGTAGTATTAGCAATGTTACTAGATGATTTAAGCTGGCTTGGACGATTCGGATCGATGAAATTCCACTGTTAAAAATGCCATGTTCTATTATACTGCTTCAATTTGGAAAGTGGATCTTGCTAATAATACACTTACAGCCAGTGGTAGTAGTTCGGCGTTCTCAGTCCTTGAGACCCCTGCTTCAGTAGGCATAGGCAGGCAGGTTGTGTCTTTCTGTCTTCACACCGGGATCGGCACTTACACCAGTTCATGTTCGTCCTCATCCCAGTCATCTTCTTCTTCGTCCCTATCTTCTTCGTCGTTCTCTTCTACTACTCGTACCTTTGGCTGCGGTTGGTGGGGAGTCCAAGAGTCTGTTTCACGCCACTGAAGTAGCATGTCGTACGTGTCCCGAACGTCTTGGTCCGGCACCGCACCGCTGGACAGCAAATATGTAGCCACATCCAGGTCGCTGGACCTAACTCCCCAACCAATCTCCCTCCCAATGGTAGTGGTAGTCTCTCTATTTCTCCAGACATGGAAGCGGCCGTGAAGATCGAGATGGAAGCTCTCGATCACGACATTTAAGAGGGCTGTCACCGTCGCCTCTTTGTTCATGTCCAAACGTAGACCCTCCTCAACGATAACCTTGAGAAGTGGGAGCCTATGCTTCATCTTGATCTCAGCATACTCACCCAAGGACAGACGAGCCCAGGTGGATTGGCGATCGTAGGGTCCGCAAGTGGCCGAGAGCCAGCACGAGATGAGATCGTCCGGCGCTGGACTTGAGCAGTTGGCCCCTCGTCGCACCAGATGAGCGGCTACGTGGCCAATTGGGCTGCGTATCAAAGAAATGAACAAGGGAGTAACATGGAGTATGTCGAAATTTTGGGGTTGTAGGCTGTACGTGGAGTATATGGCGCGATCCAAAATAGACGTCGTGAAGCCGTCATCCGAGAGGTTGTGTTCCAAGCTGCAGATTTTGTCAATGTCAGCGCCTTGGTCAAGAAGGAGGTCGATCATCCTGATGTCTGACTCGGCAGTTTTGTCTGTGGTGTTTAAACACACATGGTGTAGTGCAGAGTAACCGGATTCTCCGGGCGGCGAATAGTCGACACCGAGATGTCCAATCATAAGCCGAGCCATGTCGTGGAGCCAAAACTGGCAGGCAGTGTGTAGAGGCGGTGGGAAGCCAGCGGTCATGGACGCGCCGGCTTCGATTAGAACTTTTGCCATGTCCCCCCTACGCTTTTCGGGACACATGTGAAGAGCAGTCTTGCGGTCCCAGGTTTCGCTATGATGGATAACTCCAGAGCGGGGCACTACCGGGGGAAGCCCTCGAGCCAACAGCGCCGTATTCCGGTTGAAGTCTGTGGTGGTGACGCCCCCGGGGAATTCCTCCTCGGTAGCCATAAGAAAGCGGCCATTGTCACGGTCCCACCAACACAAGGAGAGGTTGAGTAATGCTCTATCGGTCGAAGCCATCTCGCCCGCGAGGAGCTTGACCATCTTGACATCCCCGATTAATACGGCACGATGAAGTGGCAGGTACCTAGCGTTTTGCTGCTCAGGATGGGGCAAGGTAAACAGGTCCTTCCACTGAAAGTCACCGTTCAATAAATCCTCCCAAGTAAGTATGTTTTCTATGCGCCACCCGCCCGGACTGGCAAAGTGCCCTTTGTCGTCCGAGGTAAACCCTGACAACAAGCGGACTGCCTCGTGCTTGTGAATATGTCTCTCGTTCTTGATGGCATTTAGGCCATTTGGGCCACGGCCAGATTGCTATTATTGATGGCCCACACAAGAGCAGTCTTTGAATTTCGATTGCTGAGTCGTTTGTACTCTCTCCTCTTGTCTCGCCTTTTCTTGTCGGAGCGTGCAAAAGTCAGCTCTGATAGGGCATCCATCCGGTACAGCAACGGACGGGCGGCATGATACATGTCCTTATTGAGGAACAATAGTGGGACAGGATGGCATGGCTCACCATCAATTTGAGTTGCGATCTCGAAGAGGATATCTACGGGTAGACGCACTCGGGATGGTTCTTGCATTGCGTCAACAGTTGCCATTGTATCGTTTTTGAGTAAGTAGGTAGTAAGTAGTTTTGTTCGTGGTTTTGCTTGTCTTGCGATGAGACTCAGTACATGGATAATGGTTGTAGAGTCGTTGTTGTGGTTTGAGAGATCAGTTCTGGACGAACCGCCGGTAACTCTGTATATATATTCGAGAAACGCCCAGACGCACACAAGCTTAGTAAACAAAGTCTATTGTTAGGGCATTGTCGATCCTGGTTCAGCCTCTTTTGTCGCAAACAAAGACGGGTCACCTGCCTCAATGGGATCGACTTTCTTTGAGGTCTTTCATGCTATTGTCGTCATAGCGCAGGACTCGAGCCGGCATGACCAGCACTAATTACACTCAAAACTAGTCTAGATAGTTTCAAAGAGAATTGTGCGTGACAGACAGACAACTAGAAGATATCGCATGAGCCTGAAGTGTATTGATTGATTGGTTTCAGTGCTTGCTCCATCATCCTCTAATACGTCCCCTACAACTAACTAGAGTCACTCCCCGCCTCGTTGATAAATGTGCAGTAATAAAAGTTATTCACAACCGTAGTGTCTGCCTTCACATATGGACGGCCGTGGAGATGAATGACGGGTCTGTTCGGGGCAACGCTTGGTCTGGGTGCGTTTGTCAGAGGAAGGACCGGCCAGCCAATAATGGCCGCGATCCCAAGAATGATCCCAAGGAAGGAAGCCGCAAAGACCAGCCAGTTTCTCGTCGCCTCATTCTGCCCTGCCAGTACGTTCGCGGTCCATTTGAAGCACTCCCAGAAAGGCCACCACCTGTCGCCTGCATCAGCCAACATCAACTACCCGGGCAGATGCTGTTCAAATAGTATCCTACCAGGCGGCCATTTTCGACTTGATGAATGGTGATCGACGAGAATTGTCGGATTCCTTCTCGTGCCTCAGCGCCGCGAAGCCCCGTTCCATTGCATCGAGACTATCCCTGTCTGAAGTGAACATGACTGTCGATGGGATGGTAGATCCGTCGTCGTCTCCATGCCGTCTGAGGTTGTCTTGGGAGTCAGGTAAGCGAGGCTTCACTATCGAGACTGTTGGTGAAGAGCGTTTCGGGTCAGTGTGAGAGCCCGACCGCCGTGCCACGCGATTTGCTGCATTTGATTCAAAAGTAGTGGAGGTTCCGATGGCAACGTCTGGGGTGGTCATGGCTGACGATCAAAAAGAACGAGATCCGGTTGAGTTGAGCAGCCTGGCATTGCGTCTAGCAGTCAGGCGAGGAAGAACTAGCCAACCTGAGAGCGGCCAACAAAAGGCCTGGGGTTGGTCGGACATAGTTATCCTGTGTGGCAGAGAAGGAACAAGCACAACCAAGGAATCAAAATCCATGCGTCTATTCCGGAAAGCGCAGGACGTCTCCTTCCTCGCTTTGGGGAACGGCCTGGGGTGGCAAATGGCAGGGACCATCTCACCCACCCAAGGCATTACTAGCAACGATATTGGTTGGCCTTACCCGCTTGGGTGGACGTGGCAGAAACTTGAGCGCTTTCCTTGGACCTCCATCCACTTCAACTAGCTGGATCCTACGAGTAAGGAATGTTGTCTGCCCTGGGCCGCCATCTTTTGGATACATGAGCTCCTCAAGATAGTCTGCGATTGACCTCCCGTCATTGTTGCGCCTGTTAATGTCAACATCAGGACCAGTGAGTGCGTTGATGAAGCGATGATATCTCCAAGTGAAACGTCGCTCCTTGCACAAGCATTTAAGCAGCACGGACAGCGGCGTGTCGCCGTCCCCATTTACCTCGCCCAGGTCGGGGCCCGAGGCAAGCAGGATGTCGATGATCCTCTCGCTCGAAGGCCGTTGGCCTGATGTGATGGTGACGGCCCCGTGGAGGTAGAAGCCGTTTGCAGCTCTAGAGTCGTTGGCAAGCGGCTGTGTCTTGAGCATCAAAGAGAGCGCCTCTTCCAGCTCAAGCGCGATGACTCTGTTTAGGATTCGCTCAGGCGAGCTGGGGTCAAACTGGAGGTGATGGTTGGCGCCACGGTCCAGAAGCGCTTGGAGGAACTGATGGGCAGCGGTTGTCTTCATCGGCAACCTGCTCTGGACAAAGGTATTCTTGATGAAGAGGGCTAAGGGATATTGGTCTTCGGTATTTCGGCCGTTCACATCTGCGCCAGCTTCGAGGAGAGAGTACGCGAGAAACAGCTCTCCCAGTCGAATAGCCTGACACAGGAGACGTGTATAGTCGGCGGGAGGGAGAGGAGGGAGACCGCGTTGTGAGATGGTGTGTGCTGCGCGCACTGCAAAGTATCCCCCCTTGGTAAGGAGCGTCGAGAAGACCGAGGGGTCTGAAGTTAGATATCCGTTGACATCAAGATCAAGGACAAAGTCCAGAGTAGCCTGATCCCCGATGTTGATCAGGGCGTCTTCGAACATGGTCAATAACTCGCTCCGCTCAAGGCCTCCGCGGAGACACCCTCTGCGCACAAGCACCTCACAAGCCTCGAGGTTTCGTGCTTGGAAGGCCACCTGAAGAGGCAGCAAGTTGTCCTTGTTCCTGACCTCAAACAGCTCAGATACACCTGGTCTGTTCAAGAGAAGACGCAGGGCACTTTTCTGGAACGCATGGGACTTGTTCGCCCCTTTAAAAACGAGATGAAGTACGGTATTCCCCTCCGAGTCGATCTCGTCGATTCGAGTACCAGCATTGAGCAATTCTTGAACGCTTTGAGCTAGAGCATCAGTGCTTCCAGTCTGGGTATTGGGTGCCGGATTGGGCACCCCCATGATCGCCTGCATCACAGCGTTTCGGCCCAAGGCGTTGTGTTGATGTATATTTGCGCCGGCCTTGATGAGTGCTCTGAGGCCAGGAACATTGCGGTATTGGGCGGCGGCAATCAGTGGCGTGTCGCCGCTGCAGTCTTTTGCGTCGACCAGGGCGCCCTTGGCAATGAGCTTCGCAATGGTTGTCATGCGGCGGATCCCTCTCTCTTTCTCTTCGTAGACTCGGGGTATGGCAACCTCGTTAACGGGTTGCGCCGAAGGCATGGAAGACATATGAACCGGCGAAAGACCTCGCCCAGTCGTCGTGGAGACGTAACCGCGAGTGACGTCTGCGCCCAGGTCTATCAGACGGTCTGCCTCCTCAAAATTGCCCATTCGACATGATTCCCCAAGAGGGGTGATGGTTGAGTAGGGCAGGAATAGCTTGGTGTCTACATTCACATTCGCGCCCAGTTCAAGGAGGAGTGGGACAGTGGAGTCCCAACGGCGGTTGGCGTAAGCGTGGTAAAAGGGGGTCAGTGTCTTGTCATCCCTCACATCGACGACAGCCTGGATACCCTTCTCCAGCAAGTATCGGACGAGATCCACGAGACCAGCTGCGGCGGCGTGATGAAGTGCTGTGGCGCTGTGGTTCAGATATGGAGACTCGCCATAGTCGGTTGGAAGCTCCATCATGTAAGAGGCACCACGGGACAAGAGCAGCTTGGCGGTGTTTGTATGAGCGTGGCATATTGCGATGTGGAGAGGAGACCACGATGGTGGGAAGTGGTCGTTCTCGGGGCACTCTGCAGCGTTCAAGAGACCGTAGAGGCGGGTACAGTCACAAAGACACTCGGAAAAGGCATTTATAGGGGCTCCGTGGTCGAGGAGGATCTCAATGATATCGTTGTGGCCTGCCCTGGCGGCAAGATGGAGAGGATTGAAGCGACGGAGCACGACGCCAGCGCCTGATACAGCGGGCTCGACGAACTGCTCATGGTCGTGATCGTCAAGAGTGGATGAGGCCGAGTCGCTGGGGGCTGTGATCTCGTCCATCGAGACATCGGAATCACGATCCGAGTCGGTGAAGAACGGCACATATGGAACAGAGCCCCACTGGTCCGAGTTGGAGCTGCTCGAGGGCTGGTTCGTGTCGATGGTGCCGACGTGTTCGCTGTCCTCGGTCTCGCACTCGACATTCGATTCGCACTCGTTTTCCGTCTCCCACACGTCATTGTCCCCCGTCTCTGCAACAGCCTGCCTGGCAGCCGCATTGGCCCGTTTCCACTCCTCAACGGGCAGGCCATCGACAAATTGGTAGTTTGGGCTTGCGCCCGCAGCGAGTGCCTTTCTTAATGTTCCCGCAACTCCGCAGTGTGCGGCCCAGGCGAGCGGCCAAGGATCTCCCCGTGATACTGCTCGCTTGTAGAGAATGAGGTTGATGGTGTTGTACAGCTTGCGATCGGCGCGCGCCAGCGCCGAGATGTCCTTTAGCCTGTCGAGATTGTTGAGCACAAACACGACGAGCTCGGTCGGCAGAGCCGCGATCGACGCCGACGACGCCATTGCAAAGACACTACTATGCCAGGCGCTCGCTGCTCTCCCAACCTCGGGGGATGGCAGACGTGATGGAACGCGGGAGGGCAGGTTGCGGCTTCAGATGTGAGAGAAGGCGATGGGTGTGGTGATGGGACGACCGGGGGGGTTCGGTTTCGGGAGGACGCGATGGATTACTGGAAGTACATTTTGGGGTTCGTTCTCGAAAAGACCAGACGAAAGGCGGCAGTGGACAGACAGAACTGATTGATGGGACAGAAGAAGCTGGGCTGATGTGATCTTCAACTGCGCTGGCCTGGCACGTTGGCGGCACCATAGCATGGATGGATGGCTGCAGGCATGGTGCAGGCTGCAGGACCTGACAGCAGGGACCATCCAGGTCGTTGTTAGGGCGCCTCCATCAGCGCCATTCTCCCCTGAACCCTGGCCGGACTGGTTGCTCAAAACGTGTTACGTGCCCCACACGACCACCATGGCGACTTCCCTTTCAGGCCTACTGCCGGGAGCTTGGGGGAGTTCGACAGGCGGTGGGGTTTGGCAGAACGAGAGATACTGCAGGCCCGTGGGCCAAAAGTTTAATCTCAGGACCCCATTGCAATCTTTTTGACGAGTATGCCAAGCTGGAAGATGGGGAAAGTCGACAATTACCCACGCGAGACGCGTCTTGCATGCTTCTGGAAGCTCTGGCGGCATGGATGATGGCACGCAAAGTCTCAAGCACCCTCACTCTCAGTTGACTGTCTGGCTGGTTCATCTTTGTGTCGCCCGGTGTTCGAATCATCAGCATTAGTGTGATCACTCATGGCCCAAGGTTGGAGGATAGAGCAACGTCATGCGACCGACCCATCCGATTCACGCTTTTGCGACCCGTCCGGGCCACTGTCCGCCGTCCTGTCCCGTCGGTGGTATTCCTTGACATGCAGCGTGGTGCAACAGTTTCACCGTGGGCGGGGGTCTCGATTTTCTTGCAATCAGTTCCCCACGTTGGATGATGTATCCGTGGTGTTCTTGGAGCTCCGAAGCCCTCCAACCAAGGTGTTGGCGACGAGGACACACTCAGTCCGGGTAATAACCACCCATACGCACATTCTAATAGGCATGTAAACTGTCAAACCCCCAACTTCCCCGCATGAAACTGCCCGGCTCTTGACGCGGCTCCAAGGGATTTTGGCCAATACTCGGGCTGTTGATAGCAGCACAGACATGTCGGAGCCGGCATATTTATAGTAGACAGTCGTTCATATTCTTCCAGCAACTCTTAGCGAGAACGTGCTGCAATACGGGCTCACTTTTTTATGGGTCCCTCGTCCATTTCTAGAACATCATGCACCTGACTTCCATACATCAAACAGATCTGGCTCTGCGCTTTACACCATGTGAAGTTCCTCTTTAAACTCCACGAGGATTGGCAAGCAGTGTTGTTACAGACAATGTGACCCCACTCGTCCTCTGACAAGTCCGAATCCCATGCTTCTGTCGGATTTTCCTATGTCATTGGTTCATCCCAACAATAGCGTTCTCTCATCATCCAATCTCGAACCAAGGTCAAGGTTGTCACATAAAAACCAACACTCAGAAAGCGACACGCTAATAAATCTGACCCAGACCCATCAACGGCCAACATGTGGAATGTAAATTTTATAAAGTCGTCCGATATCCGTACACGCCACAACAGCTATCAATGCCAAGCATTGGCAAACAGCATCCTCGGGACTGGTGGGACGTGGACACTCTTCGTCCAGGCGACACGGTAGGTAAATGCTTCGGTACAGATCACCTGCGAGGACAGGATCCAATCTAGTCAAGTTGATGTTTATGGTGATTCCTTTGTGCCTCTTTTTTCTTCTTTTTCTCTCCCCCCCCCCCAGACCGAAAATTTCACTTGTTTCTCTAATTAGAACAGTCAGGTGCCACGAAGCCGTTGGCGGTTTTAGTTTTAATCTTGGTCGTCGGCTGTTGGCTGTGGAAACAGCAAAACGGTAAATGGTGAAATTCAAGGTCCAAATCCAAACGTTTCCATGTAGTCAAGCGGGGATTTCCAGTTGGCATCCATGGCGGTCGGTTGTGGCTGCCGTTTGCCCCTTTCGAGGCTTTCATGCCCCTGCCAAGGCACTCCGTATCCACTGGAAGGAACCATAGCCATGCCGTGCTCAGCATAGCCAACCAATAGTTGAGTGGACTGGCAGAAACAGAAGTGGAACATTCCTCCATCTCGTCCCAACCCAGAAGTCGCGTGGCGCCGTCGCCGCTGTGGCCCAACTTTTCCTCGCGAATTCGCGATTTCATCGTCCGCCCCGCCAAACACCCGCTATTTTATTCCACATCCTCGACGTCCCCATAATCGATCGACATCTTCTCTCTCGAACCCTCCCCTCCTCGCAGATCGCTGTCCACCGTCCCTCGCCGGGATCCCCTTTGTGTTCCCAGGCTGTTCGGTGCGCTCTATGGCCAATGGGTGAAGTTTGGAGCCGGAAGGCGAGATTCGTCGTCCTCGCGCTTCCTCTTCTGCTCACCATCACCTACTTCCTCAACAACTACAACTATGGCCTCCGACGACCCAGACCAGCAACCAACCCCAAGCATGGGAACGCCAATGCAAATACCAATACCAATACCCATATCAACGACTTGCCATCATCGTCCATCCCCGAGGGAAGCGACTGGTGGGTCGAGTTCTTCTCCCGCCTCGAGGCCGCTCGACCCTATGCTCCTCCCGTGCAGATCGAGGGGAGGGCGCGCGCAGATAACTGGAGCCCCACGGTCGACTACGAGCGCCCCGACATGCTCGTGATGCCTTCCACCGACGAAGCCAACATGCGCGCGTCGCATGCGTCCTTCATTTCCCAGCTCCCCAACTTTGCCCGCCACCTCCCCTTTGCCCGCGGAACCACAGGCATCGTCACGACGGCCGGCGCAAACAACTTCGGCCTGGTCGTTAGTTTCGTTTTGATGGTGCGCCAGACGGGCTCGCAGCTGCCCATCGAGGTCGTCGTGGACTCGTCCGCCCCGTGGGTGCGGAAGCTCTGCGTCGAAACGCTCCCCCCGATGAATGCTACCTGTGTTTACCTGGAGGATGCGTGGCGTGGGCTGGAAGCCTCGGTGGCCATGCCCAAGTTCGAGCGCTTCCAATGGAAGGCCATTTCCATCGTCGCCTGCTCTTTCCAGAACGTGCTCTTTCTCGACGGTGACGCTCTCCCCGTCCTCAAGCCCGATCCCGTCTTCGCGGCCGGCGCCGAGCCCTACACCTCGACCGGCTTCATCACCTACCCCGACTTTTGGACACAGTCGGCCTCACCCCTGTTCTATGCCATTGCGGGCGACGTCGAGGTGCCACCCCTCCACTCGCGCACGACCTCGGAGAGCGGCGTCATGTGGATCGATAAGGCGCGACATGCCGACACAATCCTGTTGGCCGTCTACTATAACTACTACGGCCCAGAGTATTACTATGCGATGCTGACGCAGCACGGGCCGGGAGAGGGAGACAAAGAGACATTCCTCCAAGCGGCGCTGATCCTGGAGGCGCTGGGCAAGAAGCCCGACGGCTATGTGCAGCCGCTGGACTGGATCAAGGACGCCGATGGCAAGAAAAAGGGGTACTGGGACATCAAGAAGATGCCCAAGGTCCATGGACGCACAGCCAAGGGCGAGTGGCGGGGCATGTTCATGCAACAAATAGATCCGCGTGAGGACTACCGGGCCGTCATGGACGCTATGGGAAAATCCAAGCCGGTAAAAGAGACGACGACCGTGGTAGCTGGGGCAGAAGAGAAGCGAAGACTGAAGTCTAAGAAGCACTCTGCCACAATACCGGCTCGGGGGCTGGACGGCCGCTACTTCACTGACTCGAGCTTTTTGGGGAACATCAGCAACCTGACGTTCGACGCAGACGACAGGTTGTACATGTTCTTCCACCACAACGGTGCCAAGCTGGACTTTACTCTGATTAACGACGAGAAGTCTGGGCTGGTTGCCACCGACGAAGAGGAGAGATATGTTCGCCTGTGGGGCAACCCGGACTGGATCATTGACCGCACGGGCCGGGACGTGGAGAAGATACTGTTTGCGGATGCCATGGCCATCTGGTGCCGCACTGAATTCAAGAAGGTGTGCGAGACGATGAAGAAGATACACCAGCAGGCGTATTAGGTCTTTGGGCTTGTGTCGCGTTGCGTCAGGGCGGGAAAGCGTGATTTGTTTTCATTATAAACGGACGGATTGGCTTGCTTGGGAGTTTTGGGGTCAAGGGGCAAGTGTTATGTTATGTGTATGGGGCGGCTTCGCCAAAAAAAGGGACGTTGTTGGGCTGTAATCGCGGTTTTTCCCCTCTTTTTTTTTCTTCAAAACACTCTGTGGCTGGGTTGGGCGGTTTTTTTTTTTTCCTTTTTTCCTTTTTTCCTTTTTGCCATGTCTGTAACAATACCGGATTAGATATTGTACGACGTGTTTAGATGGGCGGAAATAATACTCCCGACTTGGTGCAAAGTATCACAGGAAATGCCGTATGTCTCAAACAAACGTGTTTATTGTAATTTGTGCTTTGGTAACCTGCTCATTCAACGTCATCCAATAATTTCTTGTCTACTTCATACCCATTCCCACCAAGATAACTACCGACCTCGTCCGCACGAAATCCTCAGCATAGTCGGCAGCTTCACGCCATGGTCTAATACCCATCCTTCCTGCTCACCTTGTTCGTCAACTCGAGCCCTTCACTCAAGCGAGTTAAGTTGTGCTCCAGAATCGCCAGCACCCGCGTGTTATACGCCGTGCTAGCCCCGGACACATGCGGCGTGACAATCACGTTCTTGGTGCTGAACAGCTTGTGGCCGTCCGGCAACGGTTCGGGGTCGGTCACGTCCAGCGCCGCGCCCCGGATCAGCCCGCCCTCCACCGCGGAAATCAAGTCCTCGGTATGAATCACAGGTCCCCGCGCGATATTGCTGACGTAGGTCTTGCCCTTTTTGCCTTTGTCAGAGAGGACGTGGAATTCTGCCGCCGAGATGAGATGTTGCGTGTTGTCTGTTAGCGGGGTCGCGATGACGAGCAGGTTCAGGCCCGAGGCGAGGAAATTGTGCAGGTCCGCTTTGGAGGCGCCAGAAAACCATTTTGACGGGAAGGTGCCCAGCGGGTCGCCGAGCCCTTCGGGGGTCCAGGATGAGTCGCGCCGGGATTCCGGTGTCGGGCGCGGGTGGAGGGTGTACGCGTGGACTTTGAAGCCCAGGGCTGTGGCTACGCGTGCCGTTTGACGCCCAATGCTGCCGTACCCGAGGATGCCGCTGGCGTTTTATGAGAAACTGAAAGGGGGAGACGGGGGTGAGGGGTGGGCTTACATTGTTTTGTTGACGGCGTCTTCAGTGTTTAGGTCGCCTCGTTCCCATTTTCCTTCTTTTTGCTTATCAAGATATTCAGGGACTGGAAAAGGTGTTAAGCAGACTGGCGTTTGAAACTCTGACTTCACCAAAGAAAAATGGGGACATACTGCGGTGCTCAAAGGCCAGATATGTGGTGATGATCCACTCTGATATCTGCGGTCTGTTTTCAAGTTCAACAGGTCAACACACCTCCCCGCAAAGTTAGAGATATTCAGGCAAACTCACCCGTGAACGCCGTTGGCCGTGCAAAAGTTGATATCAGTATCAAGAAAAAGTGGCGTCTTGATGACATGATTTGCACCCGCGCTCATGAGCTGGACGTACTCGAGCTTGGGGGCCTGCTTCGGCTCAGGCAGGATGTTGAAAGTGAGCACGATGGTCACGTCCTTCCAGTCCTCTTCTGGGAACGGCGGCGGATGGTGATGGCTCTCCTTGGTCCAGTTGAGCTTGTGGAAGACAGTCTCCAGGCCGGGAAACTTGGCCTTGAGGTTGGCGAGGAAGTTGGCAGGCGGGTCCCATGGTGTCAGGATGGCCAGCTTGTGGCCCTTGAGGGTCTTGTTACCGCCCATTTTTATTTATTTATTTTTATTTTGGTGATTGAAGAAGTCGTGGCGATGTGTTACACGCTTGTTTTCTTGAATGAGTTTGTGGAACACTTTGTCGGTATCGTGTCTGCAGTGGTCAAAAATGTTGTTTGAGAGAGGCGGGATGACACTTCCCCACGTGGCTACAGCTGAAATGGCGATGCGGGGATCCGGGGCTGGCGCTATATCGCGCCATTTATGCTCATCCCCTAGCAAACACTCTTAACGCCGTATTATTATCAATGCTAATTCCGACAGTGACAATTTTTTTTAAGTTAGAGCAAGGCGTGATCGAGATGGTTGATAGCGCTTTGAATCATTGATTTTTTGTTTAAAAAAAAACTAGTTTTTCATGTTTGACTGCTTCTTCACATGATGAGTTGGGAGGCATTAATCATCAGGGGGCTGGGTCCACAAGATTGGAGCCGAGGAAATGATTAGCCGTGCCAAAACAGCAATTAATTACCTTGCACACATTATCAAGATTCTATCTTTCTGAAGAGAGAGTGGGAAAAAACTTGACATGATTTGGATATTAAACTCAAAGCCGATAAAGGAGAGACCTGAGCAACGTCACACTAATTACTGCCATCATGCCTCGTGCAACTTGATCTGAACACCAGTTCCACTCCTGTTCTCAATCGTGTGGTGAAACCTGGTCGGGGCATTGGCGGGCAGCTCTGCGTTCTCTAGTTTGTCATATTTCTGCAACATCCTGACAATCACATAGGCCGTCTTGGTGCGCGCGAATTGCTCTGTGTTTCAGATCAGTTGTCATTGTTTTGTTTTTTGATGGCAAAAACAGAGGAAAAGTAAAAAGGGGGAGAATGAGGAATAGGGAAGAAGGAAAAAAGGGGGAAGGAAAAGGGATCAACTCACGTCCCAGGCACTGCCTTATGCCACCACCAAAGGGAATGAACTCAAATCCAAACTTGCGCCCGCCTTTCTTCTCCCACCTTTCTGGCCTGAAGAGATCCACGTCTGACCCCCAGAGATCCTCTCGCCTCGTCATGGCGTAGGTCGGGATCAGGACCTGCCGCCCCTTGGGCACAAAGATGGGCTCCTCGCCATCAGGGCCGCCACCGCGAGGCAGCATAGTGTCTCGCAGCGCAACACGCTCGTTCAGCGGAATCACCGGGGCCATGCGGAGAGTCTCGTTGATCACCGACGTGATGTACGGAATCGAGTCGCGGAGCTCTTTGAACCCAATATTGCTGGGTGTTGCAGGGATATAGGGTCCAAACTGCTGCAGGATCTCCTGCCGCAGCTTCACAAAGACGGCCGGGTGGCGGGACAAAAAGTAAAAGACCCAGCCCAGCAGAGACGCCGTCGTGTCTCGCCCTGCCGTTAGGATGTTGAGCGTCTGACTGCGCAACTCTACCGGATCTTGGGTCACCTTGGCCAGCTCGTCCAGAAGAACATAGCACTGTTTGGCGACATGGCCTGTCTCGGACTGGAGGTCGGCGAGGTATTTGCTGCCACGCTCAAGTCGCAGCTGCACAAACCACCCGGCGTATTTATGGACGGCTGCGCAGTGCTCGTTGAGCTTTTTGTTTGGCAAGAGCCAGCGGTACTTCCACAGCGCCCCTCGCAGCTCGATACACGCCTTGCCTTCGTCCATGTGTATGCCGATGTTCTCGCGGTCGGGGGCGTCGTATCCTGGGATCACGGGCAGCTCCATTCGGTCCGAGGGGTTCTGGGAGTGAACCGAGTATCCGTAGATCAGTTCCGTGGTGACATCCAGCGTCATGTTGTAGAAGAGAGGCTGTAGGTCGAACTTTTGCGTCCATCCTTTTTCAGATGCTCCAAAAGACCTGTCGATGGCGGCAAATAGTTGCTGGACATGACGCTCAATCAGGTCGAGATCATTGATCTGGTCTCTGGCAAACTGTGGGCGGACAAGAGCACGCGAATGCTTCCACGCCTCGCCGCGGGAGGTGAAGACGCCGTCACCAAAGAGTGGCCTCCAACTGGCGGTGCGATGTTCGCCAACGTCCCAGTCGACGGCTTGGGAGGCAAGCATGGCCTGGACATTGGTGGGATCGCGGGTTACGATGAGCTCGTAATCGGAAATTGGAACGACGCAGGTGTGGACGTCCTTGCCCATTTCCTCGTCAATAGCCTTAACGACGTACTGGGGGCCTTCGCCGGCCTTGGTGGCCCTGATGCTCTCAATGAGACGACCGAACCCCAAGGAGCCCTTGTTGGGCATCACTGGAGCTTGGCCACATCTTCGACGAGTACCCTCTTGGATGATTCGCCTCTTTGCCCTCCGACTTTTGATGGACTGGTAGAGGTGCCGAAGTCCAAGTAGGCCAATGACTGCAAGGGCCAGGAGCTTCATCGCTCTTCAGCCAGAATCAGACGATGGAATAGTAGCAATATGTCAAAAGTAAATGGGATAATATTTGAAGTATCTTGGATAAAGTCTCACAAAGGTGATATTGTCTACCATTGGACCAAGATCCTTGGTTTGGAAGAAACTGGCAGCTGAGATCTCCTTTGCCGGCTCAACGTCAATTTCTCCAAGCCCCTGAATGACATGGGTGGTAAGCCTTCTACCATAAGCCAACGTGACAGCCGCAGTCTCTAATCCAAGACAGCAGCTAGCTTGCACTTAAGGCATGATCAAGTAACACTAGAGGCCGCCTCTGAGCGCTACTGTACCTAGGTGCTAGTGTAGATATCCATGATGGATTGGCCGGCTGGCCGGGTTGACAGCTTGTGACAACTCGTAGTGTCATCGTGTATGCCACTAGTATTGATTTCTAAAAGTGCCACGGGCTTTAGCTGTATTTTCAAGAGAGTCCCAATTGTTTTTGCTAGCGCCGGCATGTGATAAAGTTCGGCTCATCAGCGTCATCCACGGTATCGCATGATTGCCATGAGTTGGCTTTCACAAGCTTTTGGCAGGTTAAAGCTCGTGTTTGGAAGCGCCAACCTTTTGCATGCCACGTCTTGATCACATCGAATTGCTTGGCTGCCGCTCTTTTAATGTTTTGCTTTGGCGACTAATCCCTATTCTCGGTTTAGAACTAGGGCCCGCCCTCACATTCGAGACAGACTCTTGATGACGCTGTCGTCCTCTTTTTTTTTCTTCTTTTTTTTTTATAAAAAGAAAAGAATTAATTTGTTGATAAGTTAGCCAAATATGAAGCTCATCACGAATTATATGTGCCTTTTTGATGTGCTGGCATGCTGTATGAAGTAAATGTGGCCGGGAAGCGGCTCAAACGGCGACTTTCCAACAAAACCGAGGCTACCATCCAACCACAACCCCAACCATCGGCTACCTATTCTCTCGTTCTGCCACTTTACCTTTCTTCACTTTTTTCCACGGCCGGACCCCTTTCTTTGACCCCTTTGTCGTGTTTGAGAATGCCATTATTGACCATGGGCGGCGGGCTCTTTTATGCTTCATGGCTCCTGATCGTAGTCGGGGCCGCCCAAGCTCCCAAGCACTACTCTGGAGAAGCACAGAAGCTGGCCAATCCCAACTACGGCCCCATTCCGGGAGAGTCAGATATCTACAACCACTATTGGGGCCTCGACAGGCCCTTCCCTGGCAACATCCGGGACCCCATCTTCCCAACCAAGAAAGGCCCGCCAGCCGACGATGACTTCACCTGGCAGAACCTGCTATCAGCCGAGTGGCTCATCTTTGAGTTTTATCAGCAGGGAATTGAGCGTTTCAAAGAGAGCGACTTTATCCAGGCTGGGATGCCCGCCACGACGTATCGTCGCCTCCAGGAAATCCGCAACAACGAGGCCGGCCACCTGCGTATCTTCCAGAACCAGATCTCACCAACCTCTACCAAGCCCGGACCATGCAACTACTCCTTCCCCTTCAAGGACCCGGTCTCGTATCTCGCGCTCATGACAGTGCTCGAGATCTCCAGCATGGCTTTTTTGACAGGACTGGTCCAGCAGCCCAAAGTCAACTTTGAAAAGGGCGCCATGCTCGCCATCGCCGCGGTGGAGACGCGCCACGAGACCTGGGCGCTGATGGACATATGGAAGACGGATCCGTTCGGCGGGCCCGCGGACACAATCTTCCCCTACGCCAACGAGATTCTCGACACCACCAACGCCTTCATCATGCCCGGCAGCTGCCCCGCCGAAAACCCAGAGTACCCGCACCCGCGCCAAAAGCTGCCAGCCCTGTCGGCAGGCAAGAATACATTGAGCTTGACCCCTGGGTCGGAAATCAGTCTCGACTTCACGGACAAGAAGAACCAGCCCAAGTTTGACAAGGACAAGATTTACTATGCCGTGTTCTTTCATGGCGTACTGAATGTCAGTGTGCCAATCGAGACCAAGGACTGGCCGCAAAAGGAGATTTGGGTCACTATCCCGGAGAGTTTCGAGACCAAGGGCGTTGTTGTGGCGGTCGTGGCGGATAGGCCCGGCGCGCCGACCAAGGAGTCGATTGTGGCTGGCCCCGGCGTCATCTTGGAGCAGCCTGCCAAGCTGGCGACGGCGCTGCTTCGAGGGGGATGAAGAAGAGATGCATCACATTACGTTTGAAGTTAGCTAGATTTGAGCTCGGGGGTCGTGAATGGGGGGAAAGGGGAGGCCATCAAACAGAGAGCGCACCGCTTCCAAGTCTCAATTTGTTCGAAACCTATGGACAAACTGTACCCCAAAGGTGTCTGATGCTCAACATCAGCGTTCATGCTCCCTCTGATATGCGCCAAAGTTTATATTTATGTAAAAAGAAAGTGAAGTACCCAGTTGCCTGAACCAGCATCCATGTATTGCGCCAAAAAGTAAGGGATACTACCCTAGAAGGTAGCTAATAATTCCCAGCCAAAAAGAAAACGGGGTACATGCTTTGAGTACCCGGGGTGTGTTAAAGGAGCCACTCTAGGAGTAAGCCAGTCTTTCTTCACTGACCTTGCAAAAGAAAAGAAAAAGAAAAGAAAAAGAAAAGAGAAGAAAAGAGAAGAAAAGAAAAGAAAAGAAAAATGTAGGTATGTGTCTACAACCAGCAGTTTCTCCACAATGATTTTTTTGGGGATAGCAGCCTTGCCCTATCCCTCCCTCACACTAGCTCCACCATTCCAGCTCCGTGAAGGCTCGCCAGGAGAGCCAGTCTCTCACCGCTTTCTGAAGGCATATCAGTGACGGCGGCCGCGAGAAGAAGATTCTATCATTTATCCGGACTCGAACGTTTAGAGCTGTCTGAGGTATCTCTCTTCCCAAGCATAGTTGCCTCGTAAGCCTCATTGAAACCCTGGGGGGTTCCCGGATCAAAGCCGTAGTCGGATGGATATTGTTGATTTTGCCAGTCAGCACTGTCATATTCCGGTGACGGAAGGATGAACTCTTAATGCTGAGAGCCTGTGACCGGGTTGCTAGAGCCTGAAGCGGCGCTGTGGCTATAGTAGCCATATCCAGAGCCTGAAGCAGATGCTTGCCCAGGCGGAGGCGCTGCTACAGAGGTAACGAAAGGACCTAGGACAAATGGCACATCTTTGTTATTACCCCGACGCAGAGTTGGCCGAGCCGAGACACGCTTGTCGCCCGAGAAGACGAACTCAGCGCCAGTGCCAGGGCCAAAGCCCGCGGCAGCCGCAGCTTGGGCCCGGCTCTGAGCTGTCATGACGGGGGCGTTGGGCCATTCGCATGCAATTCGACCTTCCATGAAGCATGGCCAGCATACAGTCGCCGAGGGCAGCTCTCCACACTGCATCGCGTTCTTGCTGCAGTGCTGGCAGGCATTTTCCTTCGGAACAGGAGACATATTGTGGACTGTCCCATCCTTCAAGTCCACTGCGGCCCAGTTCCCTTCTTTGTTCTTTGTCTCACAATACGGCGGCCTCAATTTCGGTTTCTTTGCAAGGAGTTCAAGACAGTGTGTGCATGTACTATTGGCCTTGGGATCCCTCACACAATCGAGCTTTGTTGAGGGGCGGCATCTATTGCATTTGGGCTCCTCTTCGCCAGCACGGACTGGATCCATATTGGGCCGGTCGGAGGGATAATAGATGAAGAATAAAATGAGATCTCAAAAACAATCAGTGAGGTGGTGAGGATGGGTGTGTGCGGAGGTATCGGACTGGCTTAGAGGGATTGCTCAAGTGGGCGATGGTGCGTTGGGTTTTTGAGGAGGACGAGGGGACCGACAGTCTCTTATTATAGCCAGGTAGATGACCAGGGCCAACGAGGCTTGAAGACCCTCAGGCGTCGTACCAGTCAGTCATTTGACAGTACTTTGAGCAGAAATGGCCAGCAGACCAATTCACATCGGCCCACTTACGTTGCTTCCGGTCGGGCTCCTATTAGATTGAGATTGGACGGCTTTTGTAATGCAGCGCGTGATATCTTGTTAAGTTGTTTGCCTGGCAAGCTGAATTCACCTAAGTGGTGAAACAATCTCGGCCATTTTTATTGCTTGCGCCACGGCAGAGATAGGATTGATTCAGCTGTTGAGGGACATGGAGTTGAGATACCTCGGGCGCCATGTCATTGAGTCACTTGACAGCGCCGCGAGCTGAGACAGTCAGAAAACTACCCGAGCTCTATTACTCAGGTTTACCAGGTGGGGTGAAGATACTCCTGGGCACCATTTTCCAAGGGATGCCATTGCCACCCTAACAGAAAGCACCAAGTTGATCGAACTCTTGGTAACTACCTACGTGCTAGAACCTATGGAAGAACTGCACCCTAGAAGGCAAGGTACTTGATGCCCCACAACACCTAGGCAACATCCATACTCCTCTCTGGTATGCGCCAAAAATTACTGCCCAAATGATAGGTAGGGTTAGTAAAAGTGGTTTCCCGAATCAGCACCCAACGATACCCCCGCCAAAAAATAAATAATTATGGGATCTTACCTTACCGGGTAGGTAGGTAGGTAGTTCATAGTGATTCCCAGCCAAAAGATGCTACCTAGGTACCTATGTAAGGTAGCCGGTCTTGCATCACCAATTCCCCCCCTCAAAAAAACCATCGCCGTCTCCCGTCCCGTCGTCCTTTTCCCGGTTGCAGGAGTGACGAGAGGAACCACCGCCCCGAGTCGAATTTGTGATTTCAGCGTAAGCGTCGTCAAAAAAGCTGGAGGCTCCGAGTCCCGGATCAAGGGGTTCAGAGGCAAGTTGGCCTTGTTCGGCAGGGTCATATTCCGGCGGTGACGGAGGTATGAGGTTCTCGACAGCTTTCTGCCATTTCTTCTTCCAAGTGCACGGCTTGTTTTCAAAAACACACTTTTCGCATTCTGGCTCCCCAATCTTAGGGACAACGTATCTGCATCTTCTGGGGTCGGCAGAGGCTCGGCAGAGGTCGCATTTGTCTTTGTTTTCCGACGGGGGAGGATGAAGGAGTATTTTTTCGTCAAAGTGCACTTCAATTGACTTCGCGGTTTTAGGGTCACTGAATGTGGTAGAGTATCGATGCCTTTTTTTGTGTGAAAGCATTTTCAAGGATTCCCTGTGCTTGTAGCATCCGACGCATTGGCTGGTGGGCAGATTATGGTTGTAGACACACCGAACCTTCTTGTTCACACACACACCGCACGGTAGGCCGAAAATGCTGCCTCTGTTGTAGGAGCACAACTGAGTCCAACTCAGTCATCTTCCCCAGTCGCAGTAATAGCAAGTAGCAGAAGACTGATGATGTTGTAGTGTGGGTGCACCAGTGTTCCCCGAGTGCATTGAATGGCGTATCAGAGGAGTATCATGCCGAGGCTTCTCAGTCGATGAAGGCTGGCTTGGTAGTGTTGTCGGCAATGCTGAATGGCGACAGCTGCGAGTGAGTGGCAAGCCAGAATATTGGAGTTGCTCCTTGGGCTTGTTTGTGGAAAGTCGGGTGATGAAGGGGAGGGCCATGGTGTTGGACAGAAGGGGTATTTATGACGAGGATCTCGCCTGGGGATCACTTGGGTCATCTAGAGTACTGGACTCCTGGACTCCTGGAGCTCGCTCGTCAAGTTGCGCGTATATGGAATCAATTCGGATCCTCAAAAAAGTAGAGACGATGATACAATACACTGATAATTATACCGACGCGGTATGAGAATATATCATTCATCAAGAAGGACCTCTTCATGTCTGGGGATATTGAATACCTGGTATTATCTGCATAAGAATCACCCAATGCTTGTAGCCCGCACTGACACCTCTGACTTGAATAACACAACACCTTTGTCACTTGTCACAAGTCCCAAGGTGCTGACATAGTCACCTTACACAATGCACTGCTCAGGGGTATGACAAAGGTCTTGTCTCAGAACTCCAGCCCCCTGTAAACTTTTCGATGGCTGTTCAATGGAAAAAAGGGCAAACAAAACCCCGCAATACAAAGAGAACGACACGTAATTATAACAGAGGCTCTGGCCGTGGTGAATAGCTGCTCCGCATCCACAATTAGACATTTTTCGTAGCACGAGTGTTTCCATTGTAGTTAGTCACTCGCCTCACATCCTTTTATTAATTCTTACTCAGTGCCGATTCGGATATCCAAGATGTCATTCACGTACAAGACGTCTACTGACCACCCCTCCACGAACAAATGGTGTCAAGCCAGTTTCCTCCGACCGTTGATTGAGTCGAATGAGTTGGCCAGTGAAGACAAATTCAACTTGGCCATGGTCAACAAGAACTTCTTCCGGTTCGTGTTCCACGAGCATGATCGCCTGAACGTCCGGAAGCTACCTTTCGACGATCCCGAGAGCTTGATCCACCAAGCCATCAAGGAAGACGACTACAACCACCTCATCTTCTTGCTAAAGATCTCCGACTTTATCATTACCACAGATTGCAGGCTCAAGTGCGACAACCAGGGCATCCTCCTGGCCCACAACGGCACTGGCTTCCATGTGCTTCTGGAGAAATGCATCAACGAAGATGCCCTCAAGTGCTTTGCAGCGCTCATTTACTGGGTCTCCCCTGAAAAGCGCCCATTCAATGTCAACTTCGACGCCCTCTACGAGACCGCCAAGCGGGCTGCCGTACTTCACGGCCACGTCAACTGCTTCCTCACATTGGCTGGCAAGGGAGGCCTCAAGCACGACAGAACCACTCTCGCGTACCTGCTGTCCAAGCAGTGCAACACGACGCACACCTTCTACTGCATCAAGGATTTCCTGCCCAACGACTTCGACTACTACCAGACCCTCCTCGGCCACTGCACCAACCCGTACGTTCAGCCCGCCATGATCGAGGTGCTGTGCCAGCACGCCAGTGGCGATCTGAACAAAGTGGTCTACAGCAAGAGGGACGGCTGCAACATCACGCCCCTGTCTGTGGCCGCTTCCTACCTCAACATCGGCGCCGTCCCGATGCTGGTCCGCTACGGAGCGCACCCCTTTGCCAGCTTTGCCGAAGAAGGCATGGAGTGTGTCGAGTTCAACCCCCTGTTCAACGTTCTCTTCAACAAGCTGCCGCGCGACCCCCCGGCTGGGTTTGTCCGCCACGCCGACGCTGACAAGAATGAATGGGAGGATGGGGACCAGCAAGAGAAGTGGACCAGGGAGCTCAACCGTACGGCCAACTACATGCGATACATCGTCATGTGGCTCAACATGACCGTGCAAAATAAGGACTTCAAGTACACAGATAGCGGTCAAGAGATGCTCACATTTGCCGCCCGCCTCTTCCTCGAGGAGGCGCGCGGGTATTTCTTGTCCATCTTGTCGTGGATCCCCCTGAAGAACAAGTCCTACCGCAAGGAGCTTCTTGTCCATCGGCCCAAGCAACCCTGGGAGGCAACCACCCCAGCCTGGAAGGGTGACCCCTTTTTGGACGTCGCTCCAAACGGGCTGGTCGTCGACTTCAACCCAGCGCTCACCGGCAAGCGACTCTTCGAGATTCTCTCAGACGGGAACCTCCAATTCGGCACCAACCTCAAGGATGTCTGGACGTGGATTGTCACGGACGAGATCCTTGACGAGTGCGAGGAGCGCCAGGCCGCCCGCGGCGGCGATGAGCCTCTCCCAGCTGGCGAGACAGTGTGGTTCAAGTACCCGCAGGACGCGATCTACGAGCTCATTCTGGATCCCGTCACAACAGATATCCCAGCGTACTTGTCCGAACAAGGTCATAGCCAGAATACTATCCCAGCCAAGGAGACCCCAGATAACTGGCGAAGCAAGCTTGCTCGAGAGTCTGGCGAGTTTACTACAGCAGATGAAGCGGCCTACGACGTCAATGGAGAGATTGAAGAGTTCATTGACGACGATCACTTTGTGAGCACGTGGTCCTCATTCACAGCTCATCGTGTGGATGCCAAGATTGAGGATGATGATGGTGTGTTCAAATAATCTGGTATTTAATTCGTCACCAATCATCTTTGCTCAGATATCCTTATCGTGCAGAAGGACTCCTTCATTCTTTTCTTCATTCTAGTAAGTTTTTTTTTCCTAATTGACATTTCTTTCTGAGTTATCTTAATCCCAATCTTCCACAAAGAGTTTTTTTTAGGGTTACTATATAAATAGACTACTTAAGTGCTAAATATCAAGTTATGGTAGTTTCTACGACGTTAAACCAACTTATAAATTATGTGTCATACAACTTTATGCTTTATTAAGACATTTACTTCTCGCGGCTATCTCTATATTTAACATTAGAAAAGCTAAATAAAGCTAAATACTTCCATAACACTGTGAATTTGTAATTCATAAACACCTTATAATTATCATCGAATTATTTAAAATATATAACGTAAGCATAAACGCTAAGCTTACTTTCTGCAGTTAATGAAGGCCTTTCATTTCCCATTTATGGTATATTGTGAGGCCCTATACACGATTCTATTCATCCCCGAACACCCTCATTCGACACAACATACAATAGAAATTATAAAAAATACCACTTACCTCCTTCAAAAAGGGGGTCTCAGACTACTAATCAAACATACAAGTTGTCGAATACTGGCCCTCCTACTAAGTGTTAACCCCTGTTTTGTTCCTTATAAGGCGTAGAGAGAAGCCCCGAACGCGCTATTCCTCAGCATCTTATACATCTAGGCCTTTAGGGAGGAGGCACATTACTTTTCGTTCAAGCCTCCATACTTAGTAATCTCAATACACGGGCAATTAAAAGCCCCGCAACTTGAGTTCTATAAGAACTGGCATTGTATTCTCTTTATGAATTACCGTCATTACTTGAAACCCTACTACGTCAACGATAGATCCTTAACAGGGACAATTACAAAAGAACTTAGAAGACAATAAAATGAGCAAGGCCAAGTACTATTCTAATAGTGGCTTTCTCTCACTACCTTGCAAACTAGAAATTTCCGTAGTATACTCATTTCATTAAGGTAAACTCAAAAGCAAGTCACAGTGAGCTCTTGGAAAGCATAGAAAAGAAGAAAAGAGAAAACAGAATGAACCGTGCGGTTGAGCCGAGGAAACCTTAGTGTAGCGTATTTCTTCAGGCAGCGTAGATCCCCACTGATGAGAAGAATCTAAACTCGTAAATCCATATCCGCCGTCTCAATTGCCTATGGGCCTAGGTTTCTAAGTATTCCCCAGATGAAGACTCTACCTAATGGTGGAAGACTATTACCACCACGAGCACCGCTCAGGAATAAAGACTATTCTCCCTTCCTCCCGTTTAGTCGACTAGACTACTAGACTAGACGCTCACCTCCCCAACTTTTTAAGTGAGGCCAGGCGGAATTATCATCAGACCCCACCACTCAAGTTGCCTTAACCGACAAGACAACGCCAAATCCGGTGGGCACCGCAGCCCAGTTCATCATCTTAGCCTGCGCCTGCTCATAATCTTCCTCAAACTCCTTGGTAGCCAAGTTCTCCAGTCCCCCAACCCGTAGCATCACCATCGTCTTGAGCACTTCCCCAATGCCTCGCGTGTACTCGGCATCGTCTCCAAACGCTTTGCCAGCCTCTCTGCACGTCTCATACAGGTAGCCGCAGGCAACGGTTCGGATCTCGTCGAGGCCAGGAAAAGTCTTGTCCTCAAACGCAGGCGCATCAGGCGACAGACTGCCTGCCACAATCAGGATGCGGGTGACGTCGACCATCTCGTTGACCCACTCGGGTCCAGTCCGGCGACGGCTCATCAGCTTGCCGCGCAAAGCATTGCGCAGAGCGGGAACCACTTTGTCTTGCTCGAGATAGAGGATCGAGAGGGCTAGGCGCGCGAGGGGCAGCGGCTCGATGTGGTCGGGCCAGTGAGAGACGGGAAATGCGCGTCGCGTAATGGCGCGGATCTGGGTGTCGATGGCGTCCAGGTCTTCAAACTGACGGTGCAAGCCCGGGTATTTGGCTGCCACCACGGCCGAGGAGATGGTCTTGATGATCTCGCGTTGGGCTGAATGCAAGCTGGGCAATGTGGTGGCGTTTGACCCCTTTGTGAGGGACCGGTGCTCGCGCTGTTCAGATTTGCAACGTGTGCCTTGAGGAGAGTCAATAAAGGAGCTTCCGAATAGCGAAATGGAGTTTAATTAATGGCATACATTCACAATCAAAGAAATGCTCGTGCTTCAAGACCTCCTGCCGCATGGCCACGTCGATAGACGGATCGAGATAGCAGATGGTGATCTCCTCGCCCGCTGAGATCGTCCGGAGAGAGCGAACGCGCAGCTGGTTGCCCTCAAAGAAAACAAATGCATTGGGATCGCACGAGTGGTTGATGACGGCGGTCAAAAGATCGAGTGCGGTGCCGACGGATTCCTTCTTGGCCGCAGCACGGATTCTCACGCAGTTGACGCGCATCTATCGAGTCTGGTTAGTTTTCTCTTGGAAATATCTCAGAAATCCGTACCGATGGCACCAGCTGCCAGACCAGACCCAGGTTAACTTTCTTCCCCGTCGTCCCCTGGACCGCCAATGCAATATCTGTAATCTCGGGAAGGCGGTCCACGTCCTTTGAGTACTCATTGAAGTGAGTCTCCATGAACTCGATGGCCTTGCCTTGCGCCGTCGTGATCAACTTGCGCTGCTGCCAAAAGATCAGACGGTGGACGATCAGATGCTGGGCCTTCATCCGGGGCACGTTGCGCATGGTCTTGCACTCGTCCTTGTGGAACTTGGTCCAGGCAGCCTTTTGGCATTTCTGCTCCCCGACGAACAACACCATTATTAATTAGGCTCCCCATATTCTCAGGAAAGAATAATCTCTCTCACCTTGGAGCAAAACCGCGCAACCTTGCAGCCCATACAGGCCTTTGCGGGCTCGCCGCGGGCGACACCGTCACCGATGCCAATCTCATTTTTGGTGTCCTTGAGACAATAGTGGCAAAACGCCTCGTTGCCGGCATCGATGACGCTCGTCAGCGGGTCAGACCGGTAGATCTCGCGGCCCTCGGCGACGTCCTTGTCCACGACAAAGAGGCCCGAGCCCGAGCAGCCTGGGATGCGAGTGGCGCGAATGTCGAGCGGGACGGCCGACTTGACAGTGCGCAGCATTTCCTTGCACAGACGCGGGTGCTTGTGGAATCCTTCCCGCGGCGTCGGCGTGAAGTCATCGTCACCATCGCCGGCGCGCGTGCCAAACATGTCAAATGGGTTAGATTCGTCGTCACTCATTTTGATGTCAGTTTTCTATTCTCGACGTAAACCGGGTTGTTGTTGCGAGAGCGGTCTAGAAAGAGCGGACCGCAATTTTTGTTGGCAAGTAAGGAACTGTGACCTAGGTAGGTCCTAAGTCCTAGGCAGGTTTCCGGTTGCAGGTGATAGACTCGGAAGCTTGCATATGAGGTGGAAGAGGAAAGAACATCCAAGAAAGAACCCTGAAGTTCAAATAGCTCGCTCCTACCTGCTTTGAACTGGCTTTTCATCCCAATCAAACTCATCATCTCATATCTCATGTCTGCTCGATTCCGCAACCAACGTCCAGACCGTCGGATAAAACCCAGTATGTGGAGGAACCTCATTAAACATCAATCTGTCGGTTATGATAATAATCCTAGTATAGATGGCAAATAAGAAGTAACTTGGAATTTCGTCTCTCATATGTACATGTACAATGCATCGCCAGTATATGGCGGCACGTTTAAAAAAGTATAACTGCCTTCGCTTGTAGCGGCAACCTGGACTGATGCCCAGCGCGGCAACCAGCCTGGTGATAATATAAACTGCTGCTCCGTTTGTGCTGATTCCTCCAATAAATAATTAGGCAATAAAGAGAGAGCCTTTGTGTCATTTGACTTTCAGAAAAACATCATCCCCAGTTCCACGGCATCAATGGTCATCCCCCATAACATATTTCACCCAAAACGCCGACACATTTCCTGGCGCCGCGGGCATCAAAAACAGCTTGTCATTCCGCTCATCCCGTTGCCGCTCGATGATAAGATCGAGTTTGCGCCCGGTTGCTTCCCATGACGCCAGCTCGCGGTCGACCAGACGCAAGGATCGCTCGGTAAAGTTGATCATCAAAAAGTTGCTCCCTTCACCGCAATGCAGGAGCCCGAGCTCGTGATTTGTCCCCGTGTGCGTGAAGGCGCAGAACTGGTCGCCACAGTTTGCAGCCAGTTGATCTCTTATCGACTGGATACCTGAACGATCCGAGTCCTGAAGCGCCGCTGCCAGTTTTCCAGTCGGGTATCCTTCGGCAGCTTTCTGCGCTTCCGGACCAAGGATCTTGCTGATGCCCCAGGCCCTCCTTGGGGCGTCTGGGAACGTTTTCTCCAGGAACAGGCACAACTCGCAGATCATGATCGCCAGCGTGAGTCTGGTCGCGTGATATTTCACCTCAGGCTGTCTGGCTATCGGCCTGAGACTCGCCATCGTCTCCAGAAATGCCATACCCGCCCGAGGCGATTTGGAATAATCCGCTTTGATTAAGGAAGTTGCAAGCCCCGCTATTCTTTGGAACGCCGTGCCGTTGTTTCCATCTTGCAAAAATGGAAACAAGAGGCAGAGCTGGAGGATTTTCTCCTCAATGCTTGGCCGCAACGTCTTGGGCGTGACGTCGGAGACCATCCAGGATTCTTGCACCTCCCAGAAACCCGTTGCTGGAGCGGGTTCGATGTGAGGCTCGTCGGCGTACGATCCTAATTTTGTGAGGAACCCGACAAGGACGTCATTGTATTGATTACGGCTGCTGGTGATACCGACTACCTTCATCAGGACGGTTCCGATCCCACAGCCGAGTTGATGGTACAATGTTGGAGTCGGGTCTTCGGGTGGAGTCAGGTCTTCGGGTGGAGTCAGGTCTTCTGCTTGTCGAGTGCCGCCCAATGCAGAATCTGGCGCCTCCTCCTTAATGTAGGGTGGTGAGGGGGAGCGAGCATTGGTGACTTGGGAGGTGCCTCTACTGTCTTCGGGAGATACTGGTGTATCCAAATGCCCCTTGAGATTCTCGAGTTCCTCGTTTCTTTCTTGAAGAAGATCATTCAGCCTCTCAATCTCGAGAAGCTGAGGCCCCCTCAGGCTCTCGAGTTCCGCGTCTCTTTCTTCAATAAGATCATTTAATCTCTGAATTTCGACAAGTTGAGGCTCATTCGAGTTTTCGAATTCGACATGTTTTTCTTCCACGAGAAGATGTAATCTCCGAGTCTCGTCTTCATTCTCCTCCAAGAGTGACGTAAGCTCCTTGTGGCCCGATCTAACATCCTCAAGCTCAGCCCTAAGCTTTGCAATCTCCTGTCTCTGTTTGGCAATCTCTTCCGTCAAGCCACTGATTTGCTTGCTCTTCTGTGTAATCTGGTTGCAAGATGTCGACCTCAGCTGATGCAGCTCCCGCTCGTGCCTAAGTCTCTGGCTTACGAGTTCTGGCTCCCCAGTGTCTTGGCGCTTGCGGGCTTTCGAATCAACGTAGAGCGTATGAGAGGCGGTTGCCACTTTGAACAGCGCTGACCGGATATCCTGCACGATGGAGGGACACTCATCCTCGATAGATGCCAACTGATGCCTGATGTGATTGACTGGCCCATAGATAGTGAGCGGGAGTGCGCCCGTATTCCAGTTGTCTTCTGGGTCCCATTTCACATTTCCGGAAGTGTTGAATCCCTGTTCAGACGACCCGTGACGTTCGTGGGCGGGAGGCCGTGGTGGAAGGGTCACAGGATGGGAGCCCAGATACGGCACGTCTGGCATTTCTGATTTGACGTAGCCATCGCTGGGCGGCTCTCCGTCGGCACTGGCGTAGCCGGACGACACACCTACGCAGCCGAGGATCGTCCTTTTATCACGGTCGCGAGCTTGTTGGTGGGGAGTGACGTGAAGGGGCGGTGGGAAGGAGGGGCCATCTCTGCGAGCCTTCTTTTTTGGGCGGTCAGATTTTGGTGCTGAAGGCGGTCTGCGAGAGTCCCAATCTGTGGTGTTGCTATCCATTTTCGGCCAGGTCCACCGCTACTTCATGTCGACAGGATTCCAAGAAGTCGCAAACCCGTGGAAGACGTTGATGAGGGCGTGATTCGTTAGCGCGAGAGTCAGGAAGACAAGAATTGCGGTGCCTCATACTAAGGCCGCCAGAGTGGGGAACTATGAGCTTTCCCCAACATGGATAAGTCTTTGCGCCTTCCCTGCTAGCTCCCTCCGTTGTAGTACGGATACTCAATCCGTACGCCGCCATTGTCATCAGTGGAGACTCTGGAGAGGTGCATGGTGAAGTGTTCCAGAAAGGTCATTGGCAGGCATCCATCGTGAAAGAACAATGTCCATTTCCTTTTTTTGTCCAGAAGCTGCCATATAAATAAATGCTATCGCTTTGCCGAAATGTTGTGCCTCCCCGATCCAGTAAACAAGGTCACATGCCTGAACCCCTTTTAATGCCATGAGTCACCGCCTCACCCCCCGCACTCCCAACCAAGAAAGACACTGGGTATCCCCGCAATCTAGCACCATCGTGTATTCATACATCCCAGGGGGGGCTCCTTCTGAGCGCCTGGACACGGATCCACTCGCCTCAACTCGTCTCGTCTCATAAGCACGCATATGCTGTTATCGTGCCAACGGGAAGCGTCGTCGTCTTTGTAAAAGAAGCAGGCGGACCGTACCCGGCTAATGCCGTGGTGACGACAAGTGGGCAGCCACCGCAGCTCAAGAACAGCGTGGTGGTGGTGTATCTTGAGTATTTGGTCAGGGTCTTTCCCGCCGATTGTTCTGGTTGTACCATGTACGTCGTCGGGCATGCTGCAATTGCTTGGTCCTGCTGCGGACTTCTCAGCTTGAGGTCAGGCGCAGCCGTCGTCGTTGGAAGTGATGTGACGACACGGCTGGGAGCGGGAACTGGCGTCCCAGTGTTGCTTGGACTACCGCTTGTCGTCGCCGCTGCCTGGGCGCCCCTTTCCACGAGTTGGCTTGGCCCCGTCGACGGCTCGCATATCACACTCCAAGAGGTGCTGGGCGTCGACGCCGATGTTATATAAGATATCACCTGATTGGGACAGTAGTAGTAGCTCTTTTTGATATAGATATCATCGCATCCATGACAGTCGACTCTTCTCGTGAGAACTGTGGTAGAAGGGTAGTCGGTGGAGGTCCCGGCCCAGTAACACGGACTCGCAATGACTGGCGTCGACGTTGTGGTGCACCCAGTGCTTGCAGGGGCGACAAGAACTAGAGCTGGGGTTGGTGCAGCGGTAGAAGCCTCCAACAGAACAACATCATCGCGGCTATTAACGGATTTTGCAAGCCCAATAAGGTTCAGTGGCGGCAGCGGAATGGCTGGCTGGTGATATGGAAGCGGCGTTGACGACTCTTCAGCGTTGTTCGAATCCAATGGCAACACTGCGTCTCTTCTGAGTGCTTCTGGGCTTGCAGCCAATGCAGTGGCCTCGACCGCGACACTAGCATCAGTGGCTGTAGGGACCGTTGGGTAGTCGATATCCACCAATGTAGTGAGGTCTTCCTTGAGCGTAACAGTGGTGACGATGCCATGAGGCCGAGTAGGCGGCGCCGTTGCTCTTGTTGGCAAGGCCGGCACGACAATATCCCCTGAGTTGAGCCATTCCGAGGCTGCCGCTGTTTCGGTTGACCAGACAATCTCGTCGCTTACGGCATCGATGAGGGAAGAGGCGATGGGGGAAGAGGCGACACGGGCTATCGCTGCCGAGAGAAGAAGAAGAAGCCTTGAGAAATCCATGGCGTGTTGATGGGCGCAGACTCTGAGTCGCAAAAGATATTGGCTCTGGCCGATGTCTTTTGATATGCAGGTGAGCCGCCTCGTGTCCAGCCCATGAGCGTCGAGTTTGATTCGGCCCAGTCCTTTATAAAGAGTCAATGCACTTCCCCAAAACCGACCCGGACAGAGGCTCCCGAGTCAGCAGACTGGGAAAGGGGCAAGGGATGCAATGTCAGCGTGGCGGCTGGGGCATTGCAACGCGAGTGTCCCTTGGAGTGTTGCAGTCGTCTATGTAGCGCATTTCAGTGGCGTGGAATGCTGCGTCGCTGCTGTGACGTAGATGGTGGTTGTTTGTCTTGGATGCCACCCGAACTCAGACCCCGGATGGTGGACCGAAGGTTTCGTCCTGGGGGGTGATGTACTTGTACGGAAATGATCATAGACAGCCCAACCTCGCTCAAGGGGTAGGTGCACAATAGCAATAGGGAGACACAGAGAGAGAGGGGGTCGGGACCGAGGCCAGTGATATATTGCACCACTATGATGACGAGGATCTCGGCGCCATTTCGCCGCAAGCAAAGAGCATATGGCCGTCTGGGCCGTTCCCTGGGGTCTGGGTATGCGGGCGGACCACATTGCCGTCGAGGTGGAGCGACTTTGTCTCATGGAAAGCTGGCGGCGAACGGGGGTGCTCCCTGGCAGGGTCCATCATTGGCACATGGCACGTGAAAGAAAAACAAGCAGCCTGGGCAACGGAAATAATACCGAAGCGAGGCCACGATGATAATGGAAGGGGTTTGGCGGAAACTAGTGAGTGGGCGACGACAGCTTTGTCCCGGCCATTGGGTGGATAAATTGATGGCACGAAGCGACAATATCGGAGTGGCCCAATTCTGTCGCGGTTAATAACAAGATATTAAATAAACCAAGGTACATTCACACGTATTACATATCTAGTATAGAATCGCCTTGATGCCTACCGTCCAACTGGGGCAACGGTCCAGCCCGTGATTCGACGAGCCGGTGATTATTTTGGAGGCCGTTTGATGCGTGGCTCCAGGGGTGGGGTCCCCAAGCCACTCCATTGGGAGAGGCTTCGTTCGTGTCCCAGTCTGGAAGCAATCGCGAATGCTTGACGGAAAAGGAAGAAGGAGAAAACATGTTTTACTACGAGGACACGCAGCCAGTTCCTGGTCGGGGTTGCGCAGTGTCGTATTCGCCCATATAAATGGGAGAACGGATGAAGTGTTGACGAGAGGAGGTAGGCGATGGATGGTTGAAAGAGGGATGCATTAGTGAAAAGGTCGACAAGAAATTTGCTGGGCATCCACTGCCAAGACGACGGCAAGTGCGGGGCAAGCGAGGGACGAGACCACTAACCCACCCAAAAATAGAAGGCGCAGGTGCACCAACCAATTGCCCCTCCGGTGTTCCTGGCTCCCTGGAACATCGGGTGCTGTCAGGTTTGACCAAACCTTAAACACCATGCGGGGACGGAGCAGAGCATCCATTGGATCTCGAGATGACACCTGCATCCACAACTGTTGGATACTCTACACTCTGGCTCTGTCAACAAGGTCGCGTTATACACCAGGTTCTGCCCAAACCTGGAACTGTCATTTCTCGAATTTGACCAAACATCCCATCGCCATGGTTCACTGGCAGCCGCATCGCGGGTTCTGGACCGTTTTAGCCCACTGTGGGACCCGAAGCTTGAAGATGGTGGGGTGATTGACACCCGCACATCGAAATGCCCCCCCCCCTAACAAATATTGGCAAACCAAATCCTGGGTCATGTCCCATTCTGGAGGATACTGGCCCTAGCCCGAACCGTCGCCGCAAAAGCTCTGGGCTGTGCTATCTGTCAGTTAACACCTTCCTGTCTTGTCGACGGACCTCTACGATGCGATGTCAAAGCAGAGTATGTGTCGGGGCTGTAAATAAACCAATGCTAAGTTTTGCGAAAGTCTTCGACGCTCTTTTCCAAGAAAGGAATCTTGTCATTCGTATCCGAGCACACTATTGCTGGGTTAATCCGTACATCTCCCTCGTACCACAATGGGCACACCGAGACCGCTGACAAGCACATACTCTTGCACAACAACTCTCCCTCTATTTACATCGAACAGCCCAGTATGTAGAACTCATTCTTGGGCACTGTGGCCGAGCTGATTGGCAACCCCCTTCGCCTGGAAATTGCCATCAAGAGACTCTTTTGAAGCCATTTGTCTCCGGTCTCGCGACCACAAGAATTTGAGCTGAGGCTCATCAACCACTGCTCGAGACTGTCTCGGTCAAGACGGACAACAGCGGGCCGTTCCGGACTTGTGGAGAGTCAGCCCGAAGGTACGAGTTGCGAAGGGTTTGCCAAGTCGCCAAACAACCCCCCGATTTGGTTCCCAATGGCGTCATATGGTCAAAAGCGGGCGGTCGGGGCTGGTCTCGGAGACTTCAGCACTGTCCACGGGGATTTTGCAACATGTTCTGCAAGCTAGTCTTGCGTTGCACCATATGTATGTACATACAATGCCATCTAGCCAGGCGTTCTGATAGGCTGCTGGGTATAGTCGACTTGGCCATGGGGTCTCTCTGGGGCTGATGATATAGCTGAGCCAGCACATGAGTTTAGAGGAGAGCTATGAGTATTTCGAGTACTCCGCCAACTCGCCGCCATAACTATGTCGGGCTGCAAAGCAATTTTGTTGTCGTTGTCGGTTCTGGTGCCGTAATCGTGGTTTTGGGCCTGATTATGATACCAGGCCCGCCGATTTGTTCGATTTTCAGGTTCGGGCACTCGCAGAAGACGAATGAAGTAGTAGTGACGGTTCTTGGGAAAACGGTGGACGTATAAAAGTCTCTCATATTGACGAGCCTCCGTACTGTGTGGGTGCAGCCAGGGGCTGGGGTGGGCAGTATATACTGCGATATCCCCACTGACAGACTCGGTGGCGGGCTGGGAGACGGACTCGGCAACAGACTTGGGGATGGACCTGGCCTCGGATGAGGTGTTTTGTTTACCGCAGGCCCGAAGATGGTATCATAACGCTCCTTCTTTGGAGGGTGGTGCCATATTGTGATGACGGTACAACCCTGCTCGAGTGCGGCTCCTTCTGCGTCTGTCTTCTTCCACGGACAGTCAAGCGGAGACTCCGCTGAGGAACTTTGCGAGTTTTGAGTCGAGACCTCTTCCTCCAGACTTGCTTCTCTAGTCTTGGTCTCAAAACTGGTTGGAATTCTGTCATTTGTGTGTGTTGGTTCCGAGGCAAGACCAGACTCCGTGCCTTCATGGAGGGTATTGGACACCCCTTCCAAAGTTCTTGCCCCTTCGTTTTCCACTGGATTCTTCTGTGTCTTCAGAACAGAAGATACTGACCTTGATGGGGTACGGTTGGTAGGAAAGGTCGGTCGGTTATTGTTCTCGTCACCCGTACCCGTCTCTAGGGGGCCCACGGTGTCGGAAGGCGCTAGTTGCGAAGGTACTGGATGACCAAAACTCCAGCTAATGGTGTTAATGACATCGGGCGTGACTTCGTCATCAGGCCACCACATGATGGGGTCACCATCCGGGAGCCCACCTGTCTCAAGATGTTCGCAAATTTCGGGGTATAGGGATGCGTAAGGGCCGGCACAGAGCTCTCTGAGCTTTTCTAGCACCTTAGGAACATCCTGCCTATCAGTTGCCAATACGTCGATCCGGTTCGAGTTTACAGTGACGACGGTCCTGATTGGGCTTGCAGTTCCCAAATGAACATCCAGAGCGTCTGGTGGTGCGGTGATGGGGTATAGAAGGGATTCGATCGTGGCGTAAGACGTTGTTGCAAGGGCCAGAAGGCCAAAGGCGATCGTAGAGGCCATGTAGAATTCGTCAGCCGTGAGTCTTCAAAAGACCGAAGGCGTATCCAAAAAATGAGTCCTGATATTTCACAATGCCAGTCAGCGGCGATGTGTGGGGATAACGAGGACAAGGCCCGTTATTATACAGGTGCATCTCCCAACAGAATTCGAAGGCTGTAAATGTCTGTGCACGAGCATAGTTATGGAATGCAGATGATGATCTCATAGAGACGAGGCAAATGCCCAAAAAAAGTTATAGGATGTGTTTTGGGTTGAGACCGGGGACGCCGTGCCTGATCGGAAGGGCAAGACACGAAGGATATAACAAACTGCCGCGGTATGCAGAATTCCTACATCACAATGTAAGTTAAGAGTCCACCCGCATTGGAAGACATATAAATGCTGTGAAAGCTTACCAACACCGAGGTTTGGCAGTGATAAGTCTCAAGCAAGTTCCTACCGAGGGTTGTCTGGAAGTCCTTTGCTAAACAATGAACTTCCACGCCTGGGCTGCTAAATGGTGTGGTTGCAGCCCCGGTTGATCAAGATAAGGGAAGCTTCCGTGCAAATCGCAGAATATGGCCTATTGGCTCAGGCGCCAACAAAAAAGTCCCCATTGTCAAAATTGAATATGGAATCAAATCCTTGGGCTTGTTGCTGAAGGGGTTTAGCAGTAGAACGGGCAACCGAGTAGAAAAAGGTGGGTGAAATGAACATGAAGCTGATGACTTACGAGGTCCTCCGACTCCCATTCACTGCCAAAACCTAACCTCAAATCGTCAAACCCACTATTCAGCCCTACCCCAGGGGGCGTTTTGACCATGCCGATCAACTCCTTCAGAAGACGCCAGCACTTCCTCAGATCGTCAATTATAACACTCAGGACCAAACGCTCCACTTCTTTGTCTGATGCCCCACGTTGGACTGCCTGGATCTGAGTCAAAAGCGCTGACCACATTAAATAACCTTTAATGTTAGTCTCGCCGTTTTGTATTCGCCGCTCGCCCCATCCAACCGAGTACCTGACAGCTTCGAGCAAATCTTGACGCGGCGCGGCGCCACTTCCAATACCGCCAGATGCGCTCACATCGGTTTCGCTGGCAGGCCCTTGCCTGTCAAGTTGATGATCCATGATCATACTTTGACGAAAGGTTCGATCCTCTTGAACCTGCCATAGCAGCTCCAGACAGATGGTAAGGACAGCCAGAGTCGGAACTGACCGGAACGCGCCATGCCCACAAGTTGCCAACCTCGTGAAATCGTCCGTTTGACTGGCAGTTCCGGAATCGCCAGCCGGGGATCCAGTAGCAAAGGCTCGATAGAGCTTCAGCGAAGTTTCGACACACATCTTGCGGGCAAAGTAGTAGGCAGGGTTGTGTTGTGCCGAACATAACCAGGGGTGATTCAAGGCCAAAAAGAAGCGGTGGACCATGTGCTCGGCTAACCGCAGCTGAAAGAGGGATAGGCGCTTGGGAAGAACGCCAGCAGGATCATACGACGGCTGAAGAGTAGCGGACAGTGCTCGACAGGCAACGGTTAACTCGGAGTTCCACTTCAAAGTCTGTTCATATGTGACTGATGAATTGAAATGGTTGACGTATTGGGCAATGGCCACGCGGGTAGGAAAAGAGCGGAGCAGGGCGAGCTGAACCGTGGTCTGGGTGAAGGTATTGAGGGGCCGCGGCACTGCGGAAAATTTCTCGTTATCGATGAGCTGATCGTCGTCAAAGTTTGACGGTGGATGGGTGTCGAAGTCGGAGAGAGCCATCAGCGGGGGCCCGCCCGAGTCTAAACTGGACTGCAAAGCGATCTCCAGTATTGTGGCCCACAAACGCCGTCTCATCTCGGAGCGGAACGTGGACATGCCAGAAAAGTTGTCTGGGTCTCGGTGGAGGCCCATGTGCATAGCGGTACGCATTAGTGCGCCGGCAGAAATCCAGACAAGGTCCGCGCCAACACCGCATGTTTCCCTGGCCTGATGCAAGAGGCACATGATCTGCAAGCCGACGAGGTTCATCCGTGACTTCTCGGACGGCGAGACGATCCAGGCCTGTGCTTCGTAAATCCATTGGACAGCGGAATGGCGGAGAGCAGTAACATCATCCTGAAAGCATGTACCAATGGCCATGCAGAGCTGGAATTGGATAATAAAATCTTTGCTTGCTGACTCTGGGCCCGCCCAGTAGTTTCGATATTCTTGCCAGAAGGTTGGGCCGTGCAAAATTCTGTATACGCCCTCAACGGTCCTGAAGTAGGCGTCGACGAGCCGACGAGCTACAGATTCAGTGGGGATTGTTTTGCCGACGTCAAAGGATAGTTGGGTAGGAACTCTCTGGGCCTTGATCGATCTTCCTAAGGTTTTACATTTCTCAAAGAGAAAATACACCTCGGAGGTTTTATCCGCTAGTATTTGCTCGCCAAGGCTGATAATTAAGGGGAACTGTCCAAGAATCAGTTTAGGAAGTCATGATATAGTATTCTGTTCAGGCAACTTGAAACAGTTCGCAAACATAACTGCTGGAGGTCATAAAAATTCGAGAGACAAAGCAAAAAAAAAAAAAAAAAAAAAGGGAGGGGATGATGCAAATTCCCAGACCGCAGAGATACACCCTACTCACAAGCTTGGTCCCGTTCATCCAGTGGCTGGACCCAAAATACCTGGTCTTCGACAAGCTGGGGACAGAGCTGGGATGAGACGGCTGGGAGAGTTGAGAGGCATGGGCGGGGCGCTTCAAAGCATCGGCCAGCTGCTGTTCCAGCTGCCGGACTCGATCGGCGAGAGCAGGCGTGGTGCTAGAAGGCGTGGAGGCTCCAGGGGTTGAGTCTACCTGGCGACTGCCAGGGCTGGGGACCGATGCAGAGTCGGACGTCCTGGCGGTGGGCAGCGAGGCAGCCGAAGTGGCATACTGGAGGCCCGAGAGACTGCCAGGAGGCTGAACTTCCCTAAATGTGAAGCCAGACCCCGGTGAGTGGCCAGGGGCAGAGCCGTGGGTAGAGCCAAGACTATGTCGAGGAAAGGGATCATCGACAGAGGTGGAGAGATCAGAAGGGACAGAGCCGGGCGCAGGCGAAAGCCTCCAGAGGCGCGGCTTGGGACGACGGGCCTCCTCGTAGGTGCAGTTAACGATCTTGGACTTGAGGCAGCTCGCGCAGGGCTCGTTACGATCGCACCGAATCTTGCGGGTTCTACACTGGATGCACGAGAGGGCTGGACGGTTTCTCCGCCTGGGCTCCGAGAGCTTGGCAGCCCCAGTGCCAGACCCCGAGCCTGGTCCTGGGCCAGTCCCGGTTCCGGTTCCGGTCCCGGTGCCAGTCCCCGTGTCAGCGGAAGGGGTGGACGGTGCGGTGTCCACGTCTCCGTCCGGGTCCACGTCCATGTCCAAGACCATTTCCATGTGCTGCGCTTGGTGCTTGGTGCTGAGTGTTGGTGCTTGGTGTAGTGGAGCTTCCAGCATGGTTGGCCGCGGGACTCCGGTGTGCGGCGGAGGAGGGGAGCGGGCGAGGGCGGGAATAAGAAATACAAAACAGCCCACGATCGAATTAGGTAGGTACCTCTTATTAGGTGCGGGTGGGCGGATGAGCCTCACTCTTTCTAAGGACCTGGGACCTGGATTTGAGAGAGACAAAAAAAACCACGCGCCACTTCTCGAGCGATGGCGACACCTCACTTCTTCACTGGCTCTTTCCTCGTGCGAGCTGCTGCAAGCCAAGAGCTCAGGGCCTGGAGTTAAGGCCTCTGGGAATCAGATCGGCATCTCGGAGAATGCGGGGGCTGGGGGCTAATCACCGACACTTTGCCGTTCTGGGAAAGCAGCGTGCAGGAAATTCCGGGTATTGGGGAAGTCGCGCGCAGTCAGCCCCCAACTTGCAGCTTCTTGCAGCTTTCCAACTTTGCTCCCAAAATGCGCTCCAATGATTACTTTCCAATTACAAGGAAACCTTGATTCATAAGCAAGCACAAGGGCAATAAGCTGACGTTGAGGAACACGAGTCCCAGCATATTGCCTTGTGCGCCCTCTAGAGGTCTCGGGATTGTCGCGATGCCAAGAGGCTCAGCAGGGGCATTATCTCCGCCATGGACCGGTTCGGAACCCGACCCGAGGGCGGGCAGAATGGAGCCTTTCAGCCCTCCCTCACTCAAATACCTACCACAAGTTCCGACCAAGCATGGACTTGTCTTTTGTCGTCCGTCTTGTCCGTTCGAGCCATTGGAAGTGAGCTTCTGCCTAAGGTAGCGTGGGGTGTGTGGCATTGACAGCTGCATCAGCCATCAGATAGGTCCGCTTGACGATTTCTCAACCTGTGACACCAAAGGGCCTTTTGCCCCGTCGGCATCGCGAGTCTGCGTGTGTCAAGGGTGTCATGCTCATGTAACTGGCTGATACCATTCGACGACCTCAGACGTCGAATGCAGCGCAGGAGAGAGCAGGAATATTGGACACTCTTCCTTCCTGCCAGGTGTCATCTCGTGTTGCTACTAATAAGTAGTGACGCTGAAAGCTTGCTTGCGTGCGTGTTGCGTGAGACGCCAATCCCAAGCCTCCCGATTGGAGCGGGACAAAACAACGGCCAACGGCACAGTCGGAACACGGAAACCGAAAGAGTCTAGGCCGGAGTTTTCCCTGTTCAGCCAAGTCGCGGCGCGGCTGACTGCCAAACAGACAAAGGCGAAAAATAAGAAAAGAAATGCCATTGATGATTGGAAGCCGTGTTCGAGATCAGGGTCTCGGTATTATTTCCGGACTTTGGCCACACCTCACTGGCTGCCACTGACTTTGAGGAAGCTGCAGGCAGGTTTTGGGATCGGAGATAACCAGAGCTGGCTGGTCGTGTCATTGAACGACAAAAGTCGACAAAAGTCCGAGCTCGCCCCTTTCAGTCCCTCGAAAAGGAGACCACTCCCCGACACCAAAAAAAAAAAAAAAAACCGAAACTAAACGAGAACCGACCTCGGATTTCACGTAGGTGTAGCAGTTCTTCACAAAACGAACAATTTTTAGTCAGGATGGCACACACGCGTCAATGCTGAAGGTGTTTTTGGTGGGTTACTCATCATCTTTAAATAGATTTATTTGATTCCGTGTAATCCGTTCCCATCTTCGTGGCCTTTTCACTGTCTGGCCGTTATATGGAGGAATGAATTCGTCCGCCCCGCGTCGTCGCCACGGCGACTTTTTGCAGGCGCACCTCCCGTCCAATCACGGCACCTCTAGCGCAAGGCACTCGGTGACTTTTAGAAGCACAGCGGCGGAACCCCCACCACAGGCGGGCGCCTTTATTGTCCCTTTGAGCGTCATGTCTCCGGGTCGAGGCATCGTAAGCAGAATTGCGGAGTGAGGCCTGGATTGCGATAGAATAGGCGCCGCCCAGAGCTTCATTCTTGCAAATATATGCTTGCAAATTGTACAAAATCCTTATCTTGTCTCAGATGCTTTCAGCAGCGTACTTATACGTAGGCACTTTAAGACCAACCGTTTCAAACCATACGAAAGTTGGCTCCTTGAAATCTCTCCGGAATTACAGAACACCGGCTTCGAGATGCACCGAGGACACTTGATCCTCTGGAATACAAAGTGTGATGAGCCCATAATGTTGTCTTCCCTGAGATGCTCTGTCCATCTCGCCGTCTCCCAACCAATACCTTGAACCCCCCTTTTTCGTCAACAACCCGGCAGCCATGGCCCTCAAAACCGTCCTCATCACCGGCGCCAGCGAAGGCGGAATCGGCAACGCCCTCGCCGTCGCCTTTCAGAAGCGCGGCCTACATGTCTTCGCCACAGCGCGAAAGGTCTCCAAAATGGCGAACCTGGCAAAGCTCCCAAACGTAACTCTCCTGGAGCTAGACGTGACCTCGCGGGCTAGCATCGACGCTGCAGCCGCAGCCGTCCGGGCCCACGACAGTGGCAAACTTGACATCCTAGTCAACAACTCAGGCCAATCGTACTTGGCGCCGCTGATGGACACACCCCTCCAGACAATGCACGACCTCTTCTCAGTTAACTACTTTGGTTTGGTCGAAACCACACAGGTTCTCGGGGAGCTGGTCATCGAGGCCAAGGGCACCATTGTCAACATCAGCTCGGTCGCCGCCGAGGTCCACATGCTCTGGATGGGAACATACTCGGCATCCAAAGCGGCAGTCGACGCATTCTCGGAGACCTTGCGCCTGGAGCTGAAGCCGCTTGGCGTCAAGGTCGTGACGGCTGCCATCGGGCAGGTGGCGACGAACATGACGAGTTCAGCCAACGTGCCGCCGCCGGTGCTGTCTGAGAACTCCCGGTGGGTGGTGACCAAGGAAGAACAGGCCCGGCTTGATGCGGGGACAAGGCCAAACGGTGGCACAACGCCCGAGGCGTTTGCCCAGAAGCTCGTTGGCAACATCCTAGGCGGAGCAAGCGGAAGGATATACCGAGGACACATGGCGAGCACTGCTAATTTCATTGTCTCGTTTTTGCCTACTTGGGCGCGGGTAGGCTTCCTCTCTGAGACTAAAACACGTTTGAGGTCGAAAAAGCTGATGATGTCCCATAGGACATGATTCTCGAGACCGATGGCAAAGGCCGATTCGAAATTGCCCAGAGGGCATGACTGAAGTCCCAATGGCTGGATTGATGGGCGGGGGTCGCCCAGGTAAACGTGGCCTATGTATTATATAAAAGTACAGGGAAATGGCTTCCTTTTTTCTTTTTTCAAGTTCAATACTGTCTAGATCTATTTGAGTTCAAGCTTGAAATCGGCCCCTGTCTCGTCATCAACATCCTGAACACTACGGCCGAACTCCGTGCTCGATTAAACACCCTGTAAGAGAATAACATAAGAACAATGTACAAAACGATAATAGAAGCCTGTATTCCCGCACCGAGATGCAGCATTGCCTTTAGGGGATCATTATACACGTGTGTGGCAGGGGCCTATATCCGTGGCCCGAGCCGTCGTCTGCTAGCCACCGAGACGGTTACCAGCCGCTGACGTGCTCCGAGGCCTTCTCACCGGACGACCTCCCACTAGTAAGGGGTGTTGCTTGCCCCACAACTGCTTCGCTTGCTCTGCAATTCTATATCCCCGCGTGGTCCCTCAAACCCTCCTCTCCTCTATCCCGCTCGCTCGGGCTGCCCCGTCGCGACGAATTAAAGACATATTGAGGACATGTAAGCTCGAGAGCTGAATTTACAGGAGCAGTTCCAACGGGTTCTCGATCACCTTCTTGAATTCCCGCATCCACTCGGCACCGACAGCGCCGTCAACAACCTTGTGATCAAAGCTGCCAGTGACAACAATCTGATCCTCCCACTCGACGCCAGTGGTTCCATCCTCGTTCTCCACGGGGACGGCGACCTTCTTGGTGCTTCCGACAGCTAGGATAGCAGCCTGAGGGGGGTTGATGACCGCAGTGAAGCGCTCAACTGCCTGGTTCATGCCCATGTTGGAGATGCTGATGCTGCCACCCTGGTACTCCTCCGGCTTGAGTTTGTTGTCACGGGCCTTCTTGGCGAGTTCCTTGACAGCCTCGGAGATGCTCTGGAGGCCCTTGCCCTCGACACCCTTCACAATGGGGGTGATGAGGCCATTGGGGGTAGCCACGGCAACGGAGACATCGACGGTGTTAAACTGGCGGATGACATTGTCGCGCCATGAGCTGTTGACGGCGGGGACCTTCTTGCAAGCGACGGCCATGGCCTTGATGAGGAAATCGTTCACCGACAGCTTATATCTGCCGTCAGCGGAGCTATTCAAAGCCTGACGCAGCTTGAGGAGCTTCGAGACGGATAGGGTCGAGGAAACGAAGTAGTGAGGGTTCTCGGCGATGGACTCCTTCAGGCGGTTGGCGATAGTCTTGCGCATGTTGCTGATGGGGATGTCCTCGTACTGGGCGCCCGGGGCAGCAGCGACGGCACCGGCCGCAGGAGCAGAAGACGCCTTCTTAACATCCTCCTCAGTGATCTTGCCACCGGGTCCGCTTCCCTTCAGACCGCTCAGGGGCACGCCCTTCTCGATCGCTAGTCTCTTGGCTCCCGCCGAGATGTTGGGTTCCCGGTCAAGAGCAGGCTCGAGCCTGCCGCTGGATCCGGTATCTTCGGGCTCGGGGGCCGGGGTCGGTGCAGGCTCCGGAGAAGAGGACTCGGACTCAGACTTCTCCTCCTTCTTGGGGGGAGGGGGGGCTGCTTCGCCGCCCGCATCGCTGAGCGAAAAGCCCTCGAAAGCACTGATATCGGTTCCTTCCTCGACCATGATGGCGATCGGCTAGTGGGAAAGGCAAGTTAGCTGGCCATAAGGTTGGCGAAACACGGAATGCAACGGCGGCAATTCGAACTTACGTTGCCGACGGGGACATCCTTCGTGCCGCTATCCTTGAGAATCTTGGCAATTACACCCTCCTCTTGGAACTCAAAATCCATCTGGGCCTTGTCGGTCTCAATCTCGACGAGGACATCGCCGGGCGCGATCACGTCACCGGCCTTCTTCTGCCATGCGCCAATATTTCCGGAAGTCATTGTCGGGGACAGGGCGGGCATCTTGACGACGGTATGTGGCGGATACGAGGCATACCATCTTGTGAGGCTGGGGACTGCGACGCGGGCAAGTCTTGCTTGTTGAAGGACCTGCCTTCGAAGGGCCGGAACAAGCATCTTGGGCGGTTTGGAAAATGGCTCGCGATGGAGGCGCGGGAGTAGAAGAAAAAAAAAGGTTGAGGGAGCTTCTGAGATTTAGCGGAAAGAACGGAAAACCCCAATCCAATTCGCGGACACAGAGGGCCGAATTGATCCCCAAACGTGTCCCCTCGTAGCGACGTGGGAGTCAATTAGAGGAACGGTGGGAGGATGGAGAATGGTTTGGAGTTGTTGAAGCCGGAGCTGGATCAGCCAGGAGCGAGTGCAGATGGTGATGCAGCTTGTCGGGCCAGTTTTTTTGCGCGTGGGATTTTCTCGTTGGGGAGCTTTAGCTTGGCTTCCCGTTCACCAAAAACGGGACCTGCGACTTTGGGAATTAGACGGCCCCACGGCAACCAGCAGCCAGCACAGAGCTAAGCCTTTCTGAGCGATTTCCTGCTCACCCTTCAGTGCCCGTGCCCTGTCAAGACCGGACCCCGAGCGACAAGCTCCCGATCACTGCTGCACATCGAGAGGGACCGCGGGTACAAATCCGATGTTGCCATTATATAGTTACCTAGTATCTGCATTGCTTGCGGGATCTAATGTCGAGTCGCTCATGCCTTTGACCTTTGTCGGAATTCTGCAGGCGAGATAAGGTTTTTGTCGCTGTCAAGTCGCATTTCCATATCCCTGTCAAAGGCTTGCCTTTGCACTTGAAAAATGGATTCCGCTAGGCATTCGAATAACGCACCTACCTGAGCTACTTACAACCCTGTACACTAACGGGAGATCATTGGAGTCCCAAGAGATATCATCAACATGTTGTATTTGAGGGGGGCAGGTTGTCAAAGGAACCAAAAGATGAAAGAAGTCGAAATAGTACCTATTGTTGGCGCTGGACCAAATCTCGGATTCGTGTCACAAGTTTTGCAGTCAAACCACGGTAATCAACCATGAGCGAGGTGTATGCAACCTCGAAGGATAAGGATAGGACATAAAGGTAAGGTAGGCGGCCTTGGCGGCTTACCTCAGTGAAATGCGGCTGAGATTTGCCCGAATTGGCGACCAGCTGGCAACGTACGGCGGGCTGCAACCTGGAACCTGGAAGCGGCCCTCGCTGCCTTCCTCAGCAGGACCCACCTCGAATTTGAAGGTTTGCTGTCAACTTGCACGCCCAGGCCTCAAATTCCCAGCACTGCCGAGGCCGTCGCCAATAACAATCTCCACGTCTTGATTTTGCTCAGGACCCAGATACTGCGCTTGTTGTTGCATGAGAGCCCTGTCGAACGTCCCCGATCACCGCGCGGCAGCCACCCAAAAAAAAACGAAACGCTCTGATCCTCCAACAAACGGCCCAGAAACAAAGGGGCGGCAGGCAATACGCGCTGCAACCCGACCGTTCCAGCTAGACGACACGACAAGACTCGGACTCGCCACGACTCTCCTCTATGCGCTGAACGTCGACCACCACCGCGGATGGCCCTCTGTCCCTATACTGGCCCACCATGAGCTCCCTCAAATTCGTGGTGTCCTCGCTGGACATCATCGCCTCCCACGCTGGCCGGAACAAGCAGCTTGCAGAATTGGTCGAGAAAGCGCTCGCCGCCATCGACAAGAACGACCAGCAGCTGCCCGACCCTGAAGTCGTCTTCGCGCCCTTGCAGCTGGCCACAAAATCAGGCTCTATACCATTGACCACAACAGCCCTCGATTGCATCGGCAAGCTCATCTCGTACTCGTCCTTTTCGACCCCCTCCGACCGCGTGTCGAATCATGATGAAAACGAGCTGCCGCCGCTCATCGAACGAGCCATCGACACCATCTGCGACTGCTTCCAGGGCGAGACCACCCCCGTGGAGATCCAATTACAGATTGTCAAGTCATTGCTAGCCGCTGTGCTCAATGACAAGATTGTGGTGCATGGCGCGGGCCTGTTGAAGGCTGTGCGCCAGGTTTACAATGTGTTCCTCCTCTCGCGCAGCACGGCGAACCAGCAGGTGGCACAAGGCACACTCACACAAATGGTCGGCACTGTTTTCGAGAGAGTCAAGACGCGCCTGCACATGAAGGAGGCGCGCACGCATCTTGGGAAGCTTAAGCCAAGTCAGAGCAGCCTGGCCATTGATCGCGCTGGCGACCACAGCTCCCAGGTGGGCAATGGTTACAACGAGGAGGCGAACGAGGGCGCTTCAGATGTCACTCCGCTGGAAACGCCCAATGAAGGTGGCCCCAAGCTCACCCTGAAGGACCTGGAACACCGAAAGAGCTTTGACGACTCCAACATGGGCGATGGCCCGACTATGGTCACCCAGATTAAACCTATCAAGAAGACGGCAAGATCAGTGTCTGAGCAAAGCCTCGCCGACAGCTCGCAAGAGGAGTCGACCGAGTCGCTCGAGGCCGAAGACGAGGTATACGTGCGCGATGCGTATCTTGTGTTTAGGTCATTCTGTAACCTATCGACAAAAGTATTACCGCCTGACCAGCTGTACGATTTGCGAGGCCAACCGATGCGATCGAAGCTCATCTCGCTTCATCTGATCCACACCCTTCTCAACAATAACATCGCCGTCTTCACCTCGCCCCTATGTACTATTACCAACACCAAGAGCAACGAGCCGACCAATTTTCTGCAGGCCATCAAGTACTACCTTTGTTTGAGTATCACCCGGAATGGTGCCAGCTCGGTGGACAGGGTGTTTGATGTTTGCTGCGAGATCTTTTGGTTGATGCTCAAATACATGAGAGCGCCTTTCAAGGTCAGTTGCCGCGCGTTGCGAGTTTTTGAGCCTGGCTGACACACAAAATTTTCAGAAAGAGATTGAGGTTTTCCTGAACGAGATTTACCTTGCTCTTTTAGCCCGAAGAAATGCCCCCTTGTCACAAAAACTCACCTTTGTAAACATCCTCAAAAGACTTTGTGAGGATCCGCGAGCTTTGGTGGAAATATATCTCAACTACGACTGTGACAGAAATGTCGACAACATCTTCCAAACTATCGTAGAAGATCTGTCCAAATTTGCAACCGCTTCAGTGCCCATCACAGCAATCCAGGAGCAACATTACCAGGACAACCACTCAAGATTCAGCAGCGAGTGGCAGATAAAAAACGCTCTGCCGCCGCCACTTACTGTTGCTTTGATCACCATGCAGCACGAAGCTGATAGCGAGATTCCCAAGGAATACGTCATAAAGCGGGCAGCCCTCGACTCCCTTGTCGAGACGTTGAGATCCCTGGTCAACTGGTCGCAACCTGGGCGACCAGAGACCAACGGAGCAAACGGGGATGTGGAAAAAAGAGCATCAAGCGATGAGCTCCGGGATTCGATTGACCCGTCGGCAGGCGACAACCTATCCCGTATGGAAACGCCGATTCTCCCATCAACGCCGATATTGGACGATGATCCAGATCAGCTAGAAAAGGAGAAGGCCAGAAAGACTGCCATGACCAACGCAATCAAGGTGTTCAACTACAAGCCGAAAAACGGGATAAAACTTCTCCTTAACGAGGGCTTCATCCCAAGCGACAAGCCCGAAGACATCGCTCGCTTTCTTCGGGATGAGGACAGACTCGACAAGGCCCAAATTGGCGAGTATCTGGGCGAGGGTGAACAAAAGAACATTGACATTATGCATGCCTTTGTCGATACGATGGATTTCACCAAGAAGCGCTTCGTGGACGCTCTGCGTGAGTTTCTGCAGTCATTCCGCTTGCCTGGCGAAGCACAGAAGATCGATCGCTTTATGCTGAAGTTTGCCAACCGATATATCATGGGGAACCCCAACGCATTTGCCAATGCCGATACGCCTTACGTGCTAGCTTACTCGGTTATCCTGCTGAACACGGATTTGCACAGTACCAAAATTGCAAGGCGGATGACGAAGCCCGATTTCATCAAAAACAACAGGGGCATCAATGACAATGCAGATCTGCCTGACGAATACTTGAATGGCATCTACGATGACATTGCCAATAACGAGATCGTTCTCCGAAGTGAGCGGGCGCTTGCTGCGGCCAACGGAACTATCCCAGCACCATCCACCGGTCTTGCTGCTGGACTTGGTCAAGCCTTCTCCAATGTCGGGCGCGATCTCCAACGAGAGGCATATGTTCAACAATCCGAGGAGATTTCGTTGCGCTCAGAACAGCTCTTCAGGGATCTCTACCGCAGCCAGCGCAAGAACGCCGAAAAGGCAGGCACCAGGTTTATCCCCGCCACCTCTTTCAAGCATGTCGGCCCAATGTTCGATGTGGCGTGGATGTCCTTCTTCTCGGCTCTCTCGAGCCAGACACAGAAGACTCACAACCTCGAGGTCAACAAGCTGTGCCTGGAAGGCATGAAACTGGCAACCCAGATTGCTTGTCTCTTCGATCTTGCTACTCCGCGGGAAGCCTTCATCTCGGCGCTCAAGAACACGGCCAACCTCAACAACCCCCAGGAAATGCAGGCCAAGAATGTCGAGGCTCTAAAGGTTATCCTGGAGCTTGGCCAGACAGAAGGCAACCTTTTGAAGCAATCTTGGAAGGATATTCTACTGTGCATCAGCCAGCTCGACCGGCTGCAGCTGATTTCGGGCGGTGTGGATGAGAGCGCCGTTCCGGATGTTTCCAAGGCCCGCTTTGCCCCCCCGTCCCGGGGAGACAGCAATGACTCGCGCAAGTCTGCGGCCTCGTCACGGAAGCATCGGCCACGGTCTCATACTGGCCCGCAGGGCGTGTCGATGGAAATAGCCCTCGAAAGCCGGTCAGATGTGGTGATCAAAAGTGTGGACAGGATATTTACAAACACGGCCAACCTCTCTGGAGAAGCAATTGTGCATTTCGCACGAGCACTGACAGAGGTCAGCTGGGATGAAATCAAGGTTTCCGGGTCCAACGATTCGCCTCGCACATACAGTCTGCAGAAGATTGTCGAGATCAGCTACTACAACATGACGCGTGTCCGGTTCGAATGGAGCAACATTTGGGACGTTCTTGGAGAGCACTTCAATCGTGTTGGCTGCCACGCCAATACTGCGATCGTCTTCTTTGCCTTGGACTCGTTGCGCCAACTGTCGATGCGGTTTATGGAGATTGAGGAGCTGCACGGGTTCAAGTTCCAAAAGGACTTTCTCAAGCCCTTTGAGCACGTCATGTCCAATTCGAACAACATCACAGTCAAGGATATGATTCTCCGTTGTTTGATCCAGATGATCCAAGCTAGAGGGGAGAACATTCGGTCTGGCTGGAGGACCATGTTCGGTGTCTTTACGGTTGCGGCAAGAGAACCGTACGAGAGCATCGTCAATCTGGCGTATGAGAATGTCACCCAAGTCTACAAGACCAGATTTGGCGTCGTTATATCCCAAGGCGCGTTTACGGATCTGATTGTTTGTCTGACCGAGTTCTCTAAGAACATGAAGTTCCAGAAGAAAAGCCTCCAGGCAATGGAGACCTTAAAGTCCATCATCCCCAAGATGCTCAAGACACCCGAGTGCCCGCTGTCGCAAAAATTCAACTTGACCACCAACACGGCCGAGCAAAGCATCAAGTCTCCGAGCCATCAGACGGGCACTTCCGTCGAGGAGGGCTTCTGGTTCCCGGTTCTGTTTGCCTTCCACGACGTCTTGATGACAGGGGAAGATCTCGAGGTGCGGTCCAACGCCCTGAACTACTTCTTTGAGGCCCTCTTGCGGTATGGAGGCGATTTCCCATCGGACTTCTGGGATATTCTTTGGCGCCAGCAGCTCTATCCCATCTTCATGGTCTTGCGATCAAGGCCAGAGATGACCAACGCGCTCAATCATGAGGAGCTCTCCGTCTGGCTGTCGACTACCATGATCCAAGCCCTCCGCAACATGATCACCCTCTTCACACATTACTTTGACGCTCTCGAGTATATGCTTGATCGATTCCTCGAGCTTCTCGCGCTTTGCATTTGCCAAGAGAACGACACCATTGCCCGGATAGGTAGCAACTGCCTACAGCAGCTGATTCTTCAGAATGTTTCCAAGTTCACCACGGAACACTGGGCAAAGATTGTCGGGGCGTTCTGTGAGCTGTTCGAGAGGACGACAGCGTACCAGCTGTTCTCAGCAACCGCGATCAACTCAACGGCGTCGTTGTCTCCTCCGCCTAGCGGCCTTGACTTTGGAGGCCAACTTAGTCCAACTACCGAGGCCACGCCTGATGAGAAGTCCCTAAAGATAAACGGCACAGAGAAAAACGGCTACACCTCAGAGTCGGAATCTACCACTTCTTACGCAAACGGCGCAGACGAGGATAATCTCCCCACACCTACAGCAGCCTCCAGCGCAGCCACCACCGCTTCGCTGCCACAAACCCCGATGACTCCGCAGTTGGAGGAGTTCAAGCCCAACAATCCCCTGCAGCAGCAGCCTATTGTGGTGACGGCCGCCCGCCGACGCTTCTTCAACCGGATCATCAGCCGCTGTGTGCTGCAGCTGCTTATGATCGAGACGGTCAACGAGCTCTTCAGCAACGACGCCGTGTATGCGCAGATCCCGTCGTCGGAACTTCTCCGCCTCATGGCGCTGCTCAAGAAGTCGTTCCTATTTGCCAAGCGCTTCAACGCCGACAAGGACCTGCGCATGCGCTTGTGGCGCGAGGGCTTCATGAAGCAACCGCCTAACTTGCTTAAGCAGGAGTCCGGCAGCGCCGCCACCTACGTCGCCATCTTGTTCCGCATGTTTGGCGACACATCCCCCGAGCGCCAGGGCAGCAAGGGCGACGTCGAGAGCGCCCTTGTCCCGCTCTGTCAGGACATTATCCGCGGCTACATCTCGCTGGAGGAAGAGACCCAGCACCGCAATATTGTCGCTTGGCGACCCGTTGTGGTCGATGTCCTCGAGGGCTACGCTGCGTTCCACAAGGAGGCGTTCGCGACACATATCCGCAGTTTCTACCCGCTCGTCGTGGAGCTGCTGGGCAAAGAGCTGGGCGGCGATCTGCGGGCGGCGTTGCTACTGGTGCTACGCCGCGTGGGCGAGGTCGGGTTGGGGATTGAGAACATGGCGGCGATAGCAAGGGGGACCAACGGCAGTCCCTCTAGGAGGAATAGTGCTCTCTCCACGGTGTCATTTGGGCATCGCGGCTCGCCAAGCATGAGCATGGATAACGTGAGTGATGACCCGTCGAACCGCATCATGAACAGATAAGGTATTGGACAGGAGACCGATAGTTTTATGTTTGTGTGTGAGTGAGGGTGAGAGTGAGAGTGAAAGAGACGTTGATTCAGAGTGAGAGCCAATACAATACCCATCGACATCCATACCATACCTTGTAGAAGAGAGAGAGAGAGAGAGAGAGAAGGGGGGGGGGGTTCGTTAGAACAACCAGTTGGCATAGTTATGTGGCATGTACATATTTCTCTTCTTGCTTCTCTTACTATGCTGTTTTATTTATTGTTACTGGGAAAAGGAGAGCAACAAAACTTGCATTACGACGAAGCACTAGCAGTCAGCCATCCGTATTCGTGTAAGAGAGCATGGTGGTCAAAAGGAAGGAGTTTGGCAGGTCCAATTAATCATGGATATGATGTGTTACTAGTAAACAGACCCCATTTCCCCCAATTGCCTCGTCAGCCTCATTTCGAAATTTTTACCATTGGCGTGGTTTTTTGACTTCTTTGTAAATATATTAACGTTACTTGTATAGCGCGATCTAAAGTTTTGGAAATCACTCAATATACCCGACCCCACCATATCTCGGCCTGCCGTGTCGCTCAGACGGAGCAGTCCAACTGTTGCCGGGCTATCACGGTTTGTTGATACATTTCATTATTCCCCCTTTTGTCGATATCATGATAGCTTGGTATTTTATTGGCCATCATCCAAGTATCAATGTTGAGACATTCCTACGCTGGCCTTATAAAGTGGGTACTAATCATCTCCCTTTGGCTGTACGCAACTTACACTAACAAAAAGAAGGCATCCTCATCAACGTAGCGGAACACGCACACCTTCGCCAGGCATGATTTCCTGCAGCCACCTGCGTACATCGTCCGCCTCGTCCTGAATGATCCGCTCTGGCAAACTCAACAAAGCCTCCTTCAACACCGCATCATCGGCTGTCGCCAGCGCGAGAATCGCCCGCAATGTTTCTACCTTGTACGGGGAGTGCTCGGTCACGCGCATCAGCGTCACAAACGCCTCAAAGAAGTCGACTAAGCTCAGGTGCATCAGCACATCGTTCTTGTCCACCATGCGCAGTGCCGCAAATTGGAGCAACCCCTCGCCTTGTCTGGGAGTTGAGGCACTAGGCTGGCCCGAGTGGCCGTTCGTCTTGCGGACGGAGGTCGATGCCGGGAAGTCGGACTGGCTGATGGCGTGGAGATTGAGCGCGGCCAGCCGCGGGAGAACGCGCAGCACTCGGCCCTGCGCCAGCGATTGTTGGTGCTCGTCGTCGCTCGTGTCAGCGTGTCGCCCCGCACACAGCGCAACCAGCAACGAGTAAATCCCCCTGTCCGCGAACACCCGCCACCACATCTTGCCCTGCCCAGGGCTCTTGCGCAGTATGATCTCAGTGCTTCCTAGGCCACCCGGCGGAGGAGGCGGAAGCTCGCAGTCCACGTCGAGCAAGTCGCCTAGCACTTTGCCGCCCTTCTGCCCGACTTCGACTTGCGGCGCGGCCAGCCAGCGCCGGATAAAAGATGCGATCAGGGGTGTCATGGCCGACAGGAGGGCTGCGTCGCCGGGGCTTGCGGCCGCTTTGTGGATGACAGTCATGGCGAGCAGGTTCGCGGCCGGCGCGGGGGAGTCAAGCGCTTGTATGAGGGACTCTTCGGACGCGAGCGTCAGGACTTGTGTGAAGGATACGGGGCCGAGAAGCTTGATGGCGAGACTCGCGAGGATGGTCGGGTCTTCGGTGTACTGTTTGAGGATGCTCGTGAGCCTGGGGAGGAAGCGGGGGATGATGGGCAGGATGTTGGTCTCTGTACCAGCGTATTTTGTTAGCTGTAGTTGTTATAATATGAGAACCGGGCAAGCTTGCCAGTGAGCTGGAGCTCGACATCGTCAAAGAGCTTCGCATTAAGAGGGATTGTAGGGTCCCCAACGAGGTCGTCCAGGTGCTGGTCGAGCTCGTCCAAGCCCGAGATGGGTGTTGTGTCCACGTCCATATTTTGCTTTACGCGTCAGGGTTACCAGTAAACGATATGAGAGGCTTCCCGTATTTCGCTGTCTAAAGAGAGCGAACGCGTTAAAGTCGTCGAGATCAAAGCGAAGATCAAAGGTCGGGATTTTACAAGGCAGCAATTTGGGGTGCGTGGAGGGGTTCCGAGATCTGCAGGGCAGCGAGTTGGAGAATGCGGGGGGCCGTTCTGGGAGGCTTAAGGGTGGAGGCGACAGGGAAGCAGCCCCACCACAGCTACTGAAGCGAGAAGCTAGCATGCTACTTGGTGGGGGCACGAATTTGAAGGTGAGAATGCCCCGCCGCAATTTTGTCCATCGCATTTGTCGAATGCTTCAGGCAAACTCTCGCCGACGAGTCATCCGCCAGCATCACCACTCAAAATCTCACGACACGGATCTCCAGCTAACTCGAACAAGACGAAACATCGTTATCCAGAGCGGCATATAACCCGAGCGAGCACCTTAACGATCGGAAAATGTCTGGACGAGGAGGACGAGGAGGGCGAGGCGGCCGTGGTCGCGGTAGCGGTGGCGGTTTTGGTCGAGGCGGCGGGAGGAGCGTTGCACAGAACAATGTTCCTTGGACAGCAGACTCAGACATTGTGCTAGACGGAAAGCCTTCTGAGCTCTTTCCCGTGAGTTTTTTATAGCTGAGAGACGATTCGGTAAAGTTCGGCTTTGACTGACGCTTCAATCATCTAGCCATACAACGTCCCCAAAGCGCCGTCTCTCTCCAAAAAAGAAGAAAAGCAAGTGTCATTCTTCCTCCTCTTCCGCGAACAGTGCCACGACGGGCCCCTCTACACACAAGCACGCACTTGGACGCAAAATCAAAACGGCAAGCCAGGGCGCACCTATGGGCAGGAGCAGATCAACAAGCTGTACCGGACCACAAGCAAGGCCACCGTCGACCCGTTCTTAGCCGTGCCCATGTACTCCCAGAAGTTTAACCAAGTGGAGCGAACATTGCCCGACCTCCAATCTCGGCCCTTCGCCACGGAATTCTTCCCTCCAGAGCTTCACGCGACACTGGACGGTGAGGATGGATCCGGACCAGCAGCAAAGCGGCGCAAGACGGGGCCAAAGGCCCTGGCACTGTCGAGCATCACATCCCTCAAGACAGCTGAGGAGCTATTTCTCCCTGATGGACATGAGCAACAGCCAAACGGAGCAGCGAGATACGACAAGGCGCTCGCCGTCCTCAATAATGTGGAGAAGCGCAACGAGGATGGCGAGGACGAGGGTTTCTTATCCGGTGAAGACGACGATGACTGGGTCAAGGACAATGGTGATGAGGATGGCGATGGTAACGTTGATGATCCGGACCAGTACGAGGACGAATCCGGCGATGATTACAACGCCGAGCAGTACTTTGATGGCAACCAGGACGAAGACGACTATGACGACGGCGGCGATGGTGGCGGCGACGACAATTACTAGGGGAAGTGTGAGTACTAACCGAGCATCATCGTAAAAGGAGGCATAGTATCGTCCATGGTAGGCAGCACTTTCGGCATTGTATTTTTTGGCGCATGGCTACTAAACAGGGCTCAACAGTCTGATGGGAAAAGGGGACACGGGAAGGGTTATAGATACCAATTTCACCGATTAATAAAAAGTTCCAAATTTGGCATAGCATCGATAGACGACCCATTGTGTCCTGGGGTATTGCAAGACACCCTAAATTCCTGAAATCTAAAGTGTTTTTATGTACAAGAAGATCGCTGCCAATATCCTACCGTATGCCGCCGCGTTCCGCCATATCGTCTTCTCCAAGCCCAATCAGACATCTCATTTCAGAGGCCATAGCCCATAAAGTCCTTTAGTTGGAGTCCCGTAATCCCCTCCTTCAAGCCACCAACCACACCGGCGACCTGAAGAATACCCTCCTCAAAATCGCGAAGCACTGAAGCCAGCTCGACGACTCTCTCGTCGAGGCCGCCTTGCCCGCCGCCCTTGTTTTGAGCAGCCACCCGCTGCAGCTGCTCCAGCATATTCCCCTGAACGCCGTGAAGGTGCACCTCGATCTCACCGAGGTTCTTCTCAAACTTCTTCATCATCTCGTCCATCTCGTCTGTCGTTTTGGAGAAGAAGCTAATCAAATCCGAGTTGCTCTCGGCGTCGGCATCTGACCCCGTCCCCGCATGAGCGGCCTGCTGGCCTCTAGTCGACCACAAGCCTGCCTGATGGTATTGCGTCGGCAAGCGCAGGTTGTCGATGGCCTTGAATGATAGGCGCGCGTTGTCGGCATCCTGCTTGACCAGTTCCCGCAGCTGGCTGATGGCCACCAGGTCGCCTGTCAATGCGCCATCAGCACCTTCGGATTTGCGTGTCACGAAGCTGACATCGGTCGGGATCGCGGCCAGGTGCTCGCCGTGTGCCGGCAGAAACGCGTCGACTTCCTCCTTGCGCCGGATGCACTGCTGGATGCTGTCATCGATACTGGCGATTTGCTTCTGCAGGTCGTCTTGCAGGTCGTTGAACCGTGTGGTGGACTTGATTTGCGACACGTCGATCCGTACGCCCGGCACTACCTGCGGCTGCTGATTCGTGGACTGACCCATGGTCAGTCCGGGGCCTTGTGACGCCTGTCCAAAGCCAGCTCCCTGCTGCTGCTGTGCTGTGGATTGCCCGAAGCCCAGGCCGCTGCTAGACCATTGTTAGTCTACCGAGGTCATGCGGTCATGATGCGACAAGGGAGAGAGAAACGTACCCAGGGGCTCCCTGTTGCGGCTGCTGCCCCCCGAAGAGGCTTGCGCCTGTTGGCCTACCAAACATGCCTCCGGTGTTTGCGGTCGATTGCCCGAAAACCCCACCGCCCGTCTGTTGTTGCTGTTGTTGAGGCTGTCCAAAGAGACCACCTGTTTGCTGCTGCGGCTGTTGTTGGGTGCTGGCGCCAAAAAGACCGCCGCCTTGCTGCTGTTGCGGTTGTTGCTGTCCAAAAAGTCCACCCGTCTGCTGTTGTTGCTGTTGAGGCTGCTGTCCAAAAAGTCCACCAGTCTGCTGCTGCTGCGGTTGCCCGAGGAGTCCGCCCGTTCGCTGCTGCTGTTGTGGTTGTTGCTGTCCAAAGAGTCCGCCGGTCTGCTGCTGCTGCTGCTGAGGTTGTCCAAATAACCCACCTGTCTGTTGTGGTTGCTGTTGTTGCTGTGGTTGAGCTCCAAATAAACCTCCGCCTTGCTGCTGGGGCTGGGCAGTGGTCGTCGTTCCGAACAAAGAAGAACCTGTGGCCGCCTGCGAGGTTGCTGTGCCAAACAATGAACCTGGTTGTTGCGCAGGCTGGGATGTCCCGCCTCCAAAGAGTCCTCCGCCGGCCGGGGCCTGGGTCATGCTGCTCCCACTGTGTGGAATCGAAGCGTCAGAAAGCTGCGTGTCTCAGGGCCCAGTGCCAGGGCGCGCAGGGATCTACTCGGATGGGTAATACTCACAACAGGCCGCCCGTGCCAGTGTTGATGCTCAACCCGCCAGGGCCGCTAGCTGACCGCGCGAGCATCTTCGCGGCTTTTTTCTGCCGCTTCCCGCAATTGTCGCAATTGGAATGTGGAGCTGTCTTGAACGCTGCGGATGGGTTCGCGATGTGTTTTTGGTTGCTGCTGGTGCCACTTGCTGATGTTTTTTCTGCCCCACGTTGTTGAAGTCGCGCCGGCCCCGGACCTTGTCCAAGCAACGCGCGCCCTGCCAGTGTGCCACACCGCCTGCCTACCACAGCTCACCTCGGTGAAATTGCCAGTCGCATTACATAATCGAGCCTCTGACCTCACCATTTCGAAGTCAGTCAAAGAGAAGCTGCCTCGCCAAACCCCCCACCATCAGCACGATACAACACGCGACAATTGAATCACCATGGATATCGACGAAGAAGACGACTTTTACGCTCCCGAGGAGTCCCCTGCCCCCGCAGCAAAGCCCACACCCGCAGCAAAGCCCGCTGCACCGGCGCCCAAACAGGATGCAAATGAAGAGCTCGAGGAGGGCGAGGAGGAGGACGAGGGCGGCGAGATGGACGAGGAGGAGGACGAGGGCGGCGAGATGGACGAGGACGACGACAGCGTACGCCACCCTAACTCCCCCCACGATTTACGTCTGCATACTAACTCTTTGGTTTCCCAGGACGTCGACATTATCACCGAGAGGAAAGATTCCAATCCAGCCCCTCCATTGTGAGTGCGCCCCACCAACGAGACGAGACGGTGACGACGTGTCGTACGAAAGCTAACTTGTCTCTCTCTACAAGACAATCACGATACAGCGAGATACGAAACATACCCCAGCGTTCCACCTCCAACGAGACCGCCGTCAAAGCCGCCCCAGTTCGGAAGGAAGAGCCCCGGCAACAACCGCAACTGTCAGGCGCAGACTTCCCCCCCGTCTCCACGTCCAAGGTCGATGTGAACGCCATACCAATACACAAGCCAACCGGCAAGCCGCTCACGCAGGTTAATATAGATGAAGGTCAGCAAAGAATACTCGTTGGTCGCTGGTTTGCCTGTCTTGGCACGACCTTGCTAACACTGTCAACCAGACCTCGCTGAAGCCGACAAGCCTTGGCGCAAACCCGGCACTGACCTCTCCGACTACTTCAACTACGGCTTCGACGAGTTCACGTGGGCTCTGTATGCCCAGAAGCAAGAGACTATCCGCGGCGAATACAGCCAGGAAGCCGTGGCACAAAACAACAAGAAGATGATGGAAGAGATGACCAACATGATGATGATGGGCGGCATGATGCCGGGTATGGCAGGGGCTGCAGGCGGTGGGCCCGGCGCCGCTGGCCCTGCCGCAGTTCCGGCCCTCCCTGGAATGGAAGGGGTTCCTCCCGAGATGCAGGCAATGATGCAGCAGATGATGGCCAGTGGCATGGATCCCAGCCAGATGGACATGTCGGCCATGTTTGCGGGCATGCAGAATGCTGGAGGTGCTGGCGGGGCGGGTGGTCAGGGCGGCCAGGGCCAGAATTTTGGTGCTGGATTTGGTGGTAATCAGGGCCAGGGCTACGGCTACGATCAGCAGATGGGCGGCGGTGGCCAGGGAGGTGCCGGCGGAGGAGGACACGGTGGTGGGGGCGGAAGAGGGAACAGAGGGCGCGGTGGCCGGAGGCAGCAGTGGTAAAAACGCAGCGGTCGATTCCTCTAGTAGACACATTCATGTATGATACCTCCAAAAAGCACTGAGATTAATCCGACTCTCTTATACTTTTTATCGTTTTTGCATTGTGCAGAGTATGCGCCGCTTATTATATGAGATGCCTCCTGGTGAAACCAGGACGCGTCTCCAACTCAAGAAGCGTGGGCTTACAGGCTCATTCTTCGCTATAAAACAGGCTTGCAGTACGATAAATCACTTTGGACGCACCGAGTCCATTCTGAGCATAGGCCTAAGTACGCAAAGTCGGGCCGGCGCAAACAGGATATTTCAACTTTCAAGAATGCCTCGGTGTCAACTTTTGCCCCTGCCTCGCTGTTGGGGTCCCTATCGGCGGAGTTCCTGTCGCTGGAGTTCTTGTTGCTGGAGCCTTGCTCGGCTGCCAGGTAGGTGGTCCGCTATGTGTTTATGTTTATTATATGCTTGGCAGGAGTAGCCCTTGCTTCCCCTGCCCTATTCCCACTCGTTATAACAAGGGTGTGGTTGAATAGGGGAAGCCCGAGGAGGAAGACGAGGAGACCGAGGAGGAGTAAAGAAGGAGAGAAGAAGGACACAAGACGGAAAATATAAATTATTACGACGTCCTCCTCTCTCCACCCTCTTTTTCTCCCTTTTCTCCCTTTTTATTCTTTTAGGCTTCTTTTATTCCCTTTCTTATATGCCTAGAACTGTCCTCTTTCCTAGAATTGTCAAGTTCGAGGGTGTATTGTGCCGCCGTTCCAGAAATGGTTGAGGACGGATCCTATTCTGAAGACCAAGAGTTAATAGGGACCGGCGGCGGCTGGACGTCTTACGCGAGCTAAGTTGACCCCGAAAAGATAGAGTCAAGGTCTTTGGAGAGGGGAGTGTCCCTCCATTTGAAGGCGAGACACGGCATGAGTTTGGGGAAGATTGGTGGTAGGCTACGGATAACCCATAATAAATAGTCATTCCACCGCGAGGACCCAAGCCATTCAACCGAGGTCGCAAAGCTGGCACTTCTCGCTGGATTTACTCTTGTTCCACCTCTTCCTGCTTGCTCTTCTTGGGCGATGGCCGGAGCAGACCTGCCTCCGGGCTGATTAGAGGTGGTCGTCGCCGCCCCACCCCGCATCCGCTTATTACCGGGGCAGAGGCGAGGCGGGAGCCTGAAGTTCACGTTGGGCGGCTCGCACTCGCCTTCTTGGGCTGATTGGCCGGTCGGGGAGCCAGACTCAAAATCCGGTTGCGAAGGCATGAAGCATAGGTTGGTAGGCACCTGTACCAACCTAGGTTTCGAAGGCGGAAGCGCTGGCTGGGGCAGGCTGGCTACCTAGGCAAACAGCGCAAAATGTAGGCGCAATTCCACGATTGTTGTCTTTCGTTTTCTCTTCGGCTATTTGATAGAAAGACTTAATTATGTACTGGATTGGGTCCTGGTACACTGCCTAGGTAGGTTTGACGGTAGCCACTTGGCACTAGATAGATGTTTAAGCCCCCATCGCGGCAGGAAGCTGGCTCAGTTATCACAGTCACAACGGTTGCGCCCATCGTAGGTAGATACCAACTTGAAGAATGAAGAGGATCACGAATGTGGTAGCTGGGAGAGAGGGAGAACAAATGTTGATGAACGGGTTGGGAAACAAAATGTGGCGAAGCCGGTGCAGACCTTGACTATTTGGCTGTCCTTGGCCGTCGTGCTAGGAATCTCAGCCATCGTGCTGGGAAACTGTGGCATGACAGAGCTAGGAAGCTGTAGCATTCCACAGCTGGGTAGGGAATCCCAAGTCTGACGCTGGCCATTCAATTGTACCTGCCCCTGACCTGACCTGACCTCGGAGGCGACGCTCGTGAATCGTGACGGCATTGAATACCTTTGGTGGTCCCGAGGCCGCAGGCGGCAGCGCCAGACCCAAGCCATTCGTTGGGCGTAGAGGAGTTAGATTCCCCGGTGAAGACATTCGGGTTGGTGCAGGTGATACACGTTCTGAGGACCACGTCGAGGATTGATTTGAGACAGCCCATTGAAGGATGGAGAAGGGCAAGTGCGGCCGGGGGGTTCCACCAACTACCTAGGTGCCTACCTTGGCGCTCCGACTCGGTCGAAGGGGATTTGACATGGAATGATTGCAAAGCAACTGAAATGGCCAAAACAAACGGGTAATAGAGCGAGCGTCTTGGGATTGATACCTAAGCTAAAATGGTTTACGTCATTACAGCGCCCCTTTCAGCCTTGGCAATCGAGCCACATTGCGACTGCATCTATTGCGATTGCATCTCGGCAGTGCGGCAATAGGGGGGAGGAAGCTCTGATGTTTGCCGCGGCAGGATGGCGGCCATCCGATTGCCGACCTCGTCGGCTAGGTGACGGACGTAGGCATCATACACAGCGGCAACGGCTGGCCTGGATGCCTCTGGCGCAGTGGCAACAGCGTGGGTGACGGCTGTCACGGCCGCAATAAGCGCAGTGGCGACTGCTGGTTTGGACGAAACTAGTGTGGCAAGGATAGCTATACCCATCTCGTAGCAGAGGAGAGGGTAGGTGTCGCTGTAAACCCGTCTAGACTCGCCATGCAAGGCCTGCATTGGATCGAGGATGTTGGGGATTATGGCAGGAAGTGCCCCAATCTCAACCGAGCCGATTATTATGGTGCCACTGGATATGGGCGGTTGGGCAGCGACACTGTTCAAGACATTGGTTATGGCTGCCGTCACAACAGCAGCGAAGGCGGGCGCGTCGGCGGCTGGGACAGCGGCCACAGCGTTGACGATTCGGATAATGCCCGACGTTATAAAGGCAGTAGCAGCCGATGCCTTGGCGGTTTGCAAAGCGGCTGTGGTGGTGCAGATGGCGGCAGCGATGATGGCTGTTATGTTCCCGGCCGGTTCCGTGTCACAGTACGCTGGTGGATCGACTCCAGGGTCGCCATTGTACGGTGGAAGAGCCTCGAGTTTTGGCATCCCCGCCGTAGTTTGGCATTCTCGTGACTGAGTCAAGTTTTGTTGAACTGCATCGTGATCATCAAGGCTGCATTCTGGTTGCGTTTCTTTTCGTCCAAGCCAGGCTTGGAATCGCTGTGTGACTTTGCCCATATTACTGAGGAGGTCAAGAGCAGGAGAGTAAGGTACCTAGGATGGTTGGGGGGTCCGCGGCACGCACGCCTTGTATTTAACACTGCCGACGGCCCACCCAGAATCTTATCTTTTTCCAGCCGTGGTCTTACTTTTTTGACCCGAGGCTTTTTATAACCTTGGCCTTGTGGATTGCCAATCTAACAACTGCAGACTCGATCAACTGGGCACCAGCAGTCAAATAGCAGAGCATATTCAGTGAGCCATAATCTTCAGAAACTCATGCCCAGAGCGCCGAGAGCGCCGAGGCGTGTTATCGAATTCAGGACAAGAATCTCAAATATATATATATTTCGTGGAGCGGCGACGCCAAGAAAGGAACTATATCACGGTCAATGCGCCAAGCTCGCGGAGCGCCGGACGGGGGGCAGGGAGGACAGTTGAGGTCTTACGTCGGTCGACAACGGCTATGTCGACATCGGCTGCGTTGCCGTTGATTTAGTGGGCGCGCGCGAAGACGAAGGAGGTCTTCCCGCGGCGCTCCTGCAGCTCGAATCGCCAGCCGAAGCGGAAGGCTTGGAATGGCCAAGCATTCGTCGAGCATGACTTCATGTTGTCGAGCACTCGATCGTTGACATCGGTTGAGCATTGGTCGAGCATCGGAGGCTTTGCAATGGAGTTATTTTCGGGATTCTCTGTCTATTTTCTTTGTTCTCCTTACGAACAGCACATGCGAGTTATCTACCCGAGCCTCGTTTCTTTTATCTTCTTCCAGACTCCAGTTCCCATCAACACTTGAGAATATCACTAGTATCATCTCTAGATACGTGGCATTAGAGGTATTATCCTCTCTCTCTCCCTCCGCCAACTAGACTAGGTCCTCAAAATACAAAGACTTCCGCTATCAGCGTCCTCCAAGTTGTTATTTGGCGGCCCGTCGTCATTTTCGGGGAAAGCGCTGAAAATAAGCTGCTGTGCTCGGAGAGCGGGTGGCAGTAGTAGAGAGTGGAATCGTTCGGGCAGCTTGGGGAAGGAATGTGGAGACGAGGTGGCGGTGGAGAGCCATTCTGCTATGAAAAAGTCGCCCCCGTCTGTCTCGGTGTAGACTGTAGACAGTAGACTGACACTGTCTCGTCGTCGACGCCGCCGACCATCGCGGGTGCAAAGTCATCAATGATGATCATTGAAATCATGGTCGTGTCAGGATGGCGACACAAACAACATCCCGGGTGACCCTAGAGCCCAGCTCAGAGGCATCCTCAGAGATTGGCATTTGCTTTCTGTGTACGGCTTCGGTGTTGGTCGATTGTGGCTTCGTTCCCCCTGTGGGAGGCGGGTTTAAGGGCGGCCTGTCCAGCAAAGACAAGCCGGATACCGCGTACGATAATTTCTGTCCGAGGTTGTGGCTGGGTTTGTCACGGATGGAAAGCAGGGAGGTAAGCATGAGTTCAGGGCAGCGGTCGAGAAAAAGGGAGGAGGGGGGGATGTGCCCATGTCGCCGAACGCGCTAGAGAGGTGTAAGGTCCATGAGCCGAGGAGCTTATGAAGGCGAGGCAAATTGAGATGCCGCGAGTCCTGGGGCATGAAGCCGATTTCGCTGTACGTAGGAAGCGGAATTCAAGGACTTGTGAGTCCAAAGTAACCGGTACTTGTTGAAAATCCGTGGAGCTGCGATTTAGAGAGTACGACAACCTTATCCCTGAACAAATCCGAGCAACCGAAAAGGAAAGATGAAGCGGTTGTTCTCGGTGACGGTCTTGATATAATCAAACACCCACGTGCCAGTTTGAGCATAATCCTGCGCCACAAGTTGACGTGAATGGACGCAGCTCAGCCTTAGAACTTTGACGCCCCAAGACACTCAAGTATGTTCATGCCAATATCGAAGAGGAGCCATATGATGTTTTGAATGACAACGATTGTGAAGGTGGATTGTATGTACTACAAGCATAAAGCTTGGAAAAGAGGGGGTTTGCAAAGATAGAATGAAGACACACACGCATGCACACGCACACACTGACAAGGAGGAGTACAACTGACCCGAAGAAGCTTGGATTGAAGACATTTGGCGTGACGACGTTTGACTTGACGACTGTTGTGGCTCAGCCTTGATGACATTTGGCGTGACATAACGACTGGAGGATCAGACCGCACAAGCTGGAGCTGGCGCCGCCAGTTTCATGATGCAATAAGAGCGTTTGTCAGACTTATACCAGACGATATCTGGCGCTGGGCTGTCGTAGTGTTTGTTCGATTGACGTGGCGTCTAGCTGGTATGGGTAGCATGATAGGTAGGTACCTAACATGACCTTAATTAGCTACTAGTCTAAACTAGAGCATTCTTATGGAGCTGGACGCAGGGAGATATTACCAAAGTCTGATGGGTTCCAGTGTTTCACTCCGTCAGAGGCGCTGATCGTCCCCCCAAGTGCTCGCCGGTGTTGTAGGGAGCGCGAAGTTTCTCAGCGCACCCCGAGCAGACGCAAGCTCTTGTTCGTCGTTCGGAGCGTCAGGATCAGAGTAGTTGGACACGGGGACAAGGCTGTCCATAACGATGACATGCGCGATCGAGAGATGTGGGATCGGGCTGCGTCCGATCTGTTGTAGCAAGAAGCTGGTTCAACCGTGGAAGTCAGAAACCAGCCAGTCTCCATGCGCATCTGGAGCGTTGGGGCAGGGGTGTACTGTACCTCGTAGGTAGATGCTTTTCATCTTCTAGCAGCCGTCATACGGTCATAAAAGTGATGCCATGGTTGCGAGGACAAGAGTTGTAATAGTGTGCGTTGAACTTGGAATCTAGGCTTGCATCGACAGCACCCAGAAGGAGTCGCTGATCAAGTCCAATGTCGACCTTCGGAAGCCAGCGCTGTGGGGGAGTCTGACACCGGAGCCAGGGCTACCTGCCTGCTGAGCTTCTTGGAATGGACAGCAAGGTCCCCTCCGAGTCTCCACGGCGGAGGATAACGTTCTTGCCAGTCGAGAAGAAAACAGCCCACCTCAGCACGGAAGCTAGGTGCCTGATTATGGAAGTTACAATGCTCTCGCATTTGCAAAAATAAAGCTATTGTCCTTCAAATTTCTCGCGCGAAAATGTTTCAACGTTAGGCCTGAACACACACACCACACACACACTGACCACCCGTTTTTTTCAGGGAAAAGAAGAAGAACAAAAAGAAGACTACGACGAAAATGACGACGATAACGAAGATGACGACGACAACGGCGGGTCTCTGCCCACCTTGTCCCTCTGGGTGGGACATACGAAGCCTGGGCCCTGGACTCTTTTTGTGCGGGCTTGGGATGGCCAGTTCGTTGGCCATCAGCCTCGCCATTCCTTGGCGGCAGCATCGCCGTGCCTTTGCGGAGATTCGGAGGTCGGCAGACGAGAGGGTAGCGCGGGTGGAAGCGTCTCGTAATGCTGAAAGAGCTGGGCGTGTCGCCGCCGAAACCGAAGCCCGGGAGCTTCGGCAAGTATTGCGGGTGGAACGCGGCGTCGCCATTGGGACCAGTAATGTCGACCTTATCCGTGTCGTGGACAACATCGGCAACGTCCGGCGCCGCGTGGTGTCGGCAGAGGCCAACTAATATTATTATTACTATTTGGGGCTAGGTTGGTTGTTCTACCAACAATTATATTTATCCCAATTGATCACGCTGCGGCGCTTTTGGCGCTCTATACACCAAGGCTATCCTTCAACTGATACTAAACATCGTGTCCCCATGTGCCGAGAGTGCTCCTTTCTAATCACACCAGAGAAATCAACGATGGGTTGCTAAAGCAGCCAAACCCTCAACGTGGCGAACCCAGGCTACCTCCAAAGATAAAAATGTTAGTTGGGTTTTTCCTTGACTAGGTAGTAGTACTCTAAGAGGGGTTGTGGTACGTACCATGATCTTCCAGGCCAAAAGCTCCACCTCAATTGGTGTGAGCTTCTGGATTCGGTCTCCAGCTATACCAGTGACTGGTTCATTGTCGGCATTTTTCTCAAAGTTCAGGATGGCCTCCCAAGCCCTTGCCATCTGGGCGCTTGGGTCGGTGGGAAACTTGAGGCCGTCTTGGTTCGAGTCTTTGACATTGAAAACCCCGCGGTGATCTCGCTCGGCCATGTATTGGGCCCCGATTGCCCGATACTGGCTCTCGGACTGGATTACTCGGGGATAATTGGCCGAGGCGTTTTGGCCAACGCCACCTGCCAAGAGCAATGCTTCGAGGTCGAGGCCCGGAGGTCGAGGCCCGTTGGCCGGTGCTTCTCAATTTTGGCCATTGCTGTGTCCAAAACACCACAGTCAAAAAGAGTGGTAAGCCAAGAGTGGACGTCGCGAGCGAATGCAGTGGTGTGGGCGTCCTTGGATACACCGTTGGCCACAAACCCGGCCTCATCGAATGCCTGCATCACTCCATTCTGGCCGAGGAACATGGCATGGACTTGGTCTTGACAAAGTTAGTTGGAATAATACCGATCGCTGACAAGTTCAGGAAGTGCGACTCACCGATAATGACCCACATGTCCTCGAGCTGTTCTGGGGAAGCCGACTCAATGAGTGCCGGCAGGTTGAATGCCTGGGGAGCCGCCATTGTGATAGACCGGGATTAGTTTCATTAGTACTCGCCATTTTGGATAGTGTATTTGAGCTTTGTTGGTTATCGGTGGTTAGGATTGGTCGTCGCTGGAAGTCCCGGATCCCTGGGCGGACCTGGGCTATTGAGACGCGGCAGCAGAGTGCGATAATAACTGACGACGACGACGACGACGATGATGATAATGCACCGGATAGGGGAAGAGATTCGATTGACTGTCTCAATCACAGCCGCCCAGGAAGGCGGCGGTTGTCTGACATGATTGCTATTTGTCCGAGGTGGGGTGGGGTGAGTTATATCTGAGGTGAGGTGGGGGTGAAGTCGAGGCAACTGCCCGCCTCGGGTTTTCACGACTTTTTATTTAAACTTATTAGGAGGGATGTATTTTTAACGTGCCTGGAATGGCGGGGGATGGGAAGGGAGGCTCACCTTCAATGAAATGATGGACGGTTGTTGTTGAGACAGCGGCGACCGTCGGGGCGTCGAGGGCGCTGGTTGTGGGCGCGAGCGCGGGCGAAGAAGACCGAGGTCGCAGGGTCTTGCCGAGAACTCCAAGAAGCTTGTGCGTCTTGCAGTTGAATGCCAGAGTATTTCGAGGCGACAGTCAAAGAGAGGGTGCGCAGAAGACAGCGAACGGCGGGGGAGTTGAGGGGGAGTTGACGGGGAGGTGGGGTGAGCTTTGAAGACAATTAGGGAAGCTCGGCTGAGATAAGAAGAGCCAAAGTCAACTGGAAGACTAATCGAATGACAAGAGTCGATATAGAAATGAGAGACTGGAAGATGGTGGTGATTGTTAATGTAGAAAAGATGGTGGGGTGGTGAAAATGAAGGTTTGGTGGAAGGTCAGCCAAAAATGAAAAGCCAATTTATACCCAAAGGACTGAGGATGCTATCGTGGGGATCACCGCCTGTTCCCGCGCTAAACCTTATTCAGTGGGGCCAACCCTCGCGTCGCGTCGGTACCAAACTGCTGGGATGGAGCGTAGACTCCCCTTACCCGGCAACCGCTCAGCAGCCATGCAGCTGGCAGGGTGGGACAGGTGACAGGCATGGCATAACCGCCCCCAGTCCCCCAGGCGCTGCTGAGGCTGGCCTCCCTCACATCCATCACAAAGTTGCAGGCAAGAACGTGCCTGCACTTACCGGAAAATCGGGCCGAGATCGGGACCCGGCATCACGGGCCGACCTTGACGATGCAACTGGTACAGCACATGGATTTACAGTTAGTTGTAGCCCACCGTAATCAGCGGAGCCACCACGCAGAAAACAGTCCAAATCGTGCCGTCAACATTGAAACTGGAATCAAAACAAGAAGAAGAAAAAAGGAAGAAAAAAAAGACATTATTTGATTCTGGGAAATATGTCGCGCGATTTCTGAACCTGCCTGCGTCATGTCAGCAACCAATGCCTCCCATTACACGCGAAAATAGCATCATTTATGAACCAGTATTCAGAAAGAAATCATAGTCAAACCGTCAGACCCATTGGCTACCTATCGTGGCCCAAAAACGCCCAGAGCGCCAAATTTATCTCATAAAAATAAAACGTATCTAAATAACGTTGTCCTCCCCGAAACACCGCGTTACCCACGGAAAATAACGCCGAGGCCGACATCCCAACCGATTAATGACCCAAGTGCGAGAAAAATTAAAGAAGAAAAAAGGACAAATCTGTCTCATGAGGGGGGTTTTTTTTTAAAAAAAAAAATTTAAAAAAAATGAAGTAAGCCAACAGACAGAAGTGGAAGACCCAAATGAACCTAGTTACGCTCAACCGAAAAATACGAAACCGATGCCCAGAGTCAAGTCCGCCCGGTTGGATGGGGACCGGGCCTGTCCTGAGGGGACTTGAACCCGATAGAAATTACCCCTGATGCTTTTGATACAAATATTGTGAGGGTGATTTTTTAATCGTCACCGCTCTGAGATTTGCATCAACCGCTCTCGCTCGTCTTCTCCTCGTCCGAGTCGTAACCTGCAGGACCATATTGCTGGAATTGAGACGTTGGATAATGGGCCTCATTAAACTCCTCGATGAGCTGGAAGGGGTTTCCATACATCTCTTGGCCAGAAGTTGCAGGTCTGGGCTCCTGATCCTGGAGATTGGTGGACTAGGGGGTGGGCCCAATCGTCACCCGCGGAGCGATGTAATCGGGAGGAGCGAGAGCAGGCAGAGGATTCTCTTGCTGAGCCTGGTGGTTCTGGATACTGCTAGCACGAGCCGTAAGAAGGGCGAGGAAGGGGGCACGCCACCGAACCTCGGCCGTGTTTTGAGGGGGGGCGGGCATAGCAACATGGGCGACCGGCGTTGCTGGTCCGATAAGCCGAGGGTCAATCGGCACCGGCGGCGTCTGGTTATTACGCGAGCCAAGTTGGCCCCAAAGATATAGGGCTAAAGGCTCCGAAGAGCGGGAGTGTTCCTCCCTTCTGAGTCGAGAGACTGCATGAGTTGGGGCAAGATTGGTTGAAGGCTGGGGAGAATGACCTATTGTCATTTCACCGCTAGTACCCGAACCGTTCAACTGGGGTCGCAGAGCCGGCGCTTCTCGTTGGGTTTCCTCGTATTCCTCCTCTTCTTCCTCTTCTTGGGCAATGGCCGAAGAGGTGGTCGTCACTCCAGCCCGCTTCCGCTTATTGTTCGGGGGAGGTTGGCTCTAGGGGTTCGCGGCGGCATCAGCTCGCTTTAGCCTATTATGCTCCGTCCGCTTATTGGTGTTGGCGGTTTTATTCCCCATCTTCCGCTACAAGTTGTTCACTAACAGTTCATAACGAAGCAGTAATACAAGGCAAGGAGAGTAAGAAACTTGAGTTTACTTTCCACTCAGCGGACGGGGCAGAAGCACAACGGCTAATGTCCAGAGAATCCGCGACGCTCTTGGTAGCAGTCTTGTGTTCCTGTAATTGTGCCGAGTGGTTAGCTGATCTGCATGTCTTGAGAGTAGAGTTAAAGGAGCAATGATAAATGGCAAAGAAAAGAAAAGAACAAACCACATGTTATGTTGACGACAGCCACGCAAATTGAATAGAAAACACTTCATGCGTTAAGTTTGTGGCAAGAAAGGACTAAGCTTAGTACTTACCCGAAACAACGTGACGATTTCGGTCCATCGGGCTCCAAAGTCGGGGTAATGCTCGTAGGATTTGAAGTCTCTGCTCCAAGGGCATACCCCAAGTGCCCCGTTCTGGGCCTCTTGTGCTTTCATCTAATCACATTGAACCATTAGCTGGAATGTCTTCACGATTATATGTATATACCATATGCACCGCCAGCGGTAGATACCGATATCCACCAGCACAGGGCCTCTGCCTGTCTCGCCGGCAGCTCCGTAACCAGGCTCATGGCCGGGGAGTTCGGATTGCCATGAACATTCGTGCAATCCAACGTGGCCACAAAGAGCTCTTGGATGAGGGCCTGCTGGCCAGCGCTGGTCATAGGGAAGTCGAAGCAAGGTGAAACGTCTCGATTTTCGGCTCGGCTATACTGAGCTAGGGCAATTTCGGCCTCTCGCATGGACGTGATGTGGCCGTGGTATGTCAGGTCGGTCGGCTGTCGCACCGGTTCGGTGCGAAGGGCTCCTCGCCGAAATCCATTAATCGAGTCGACCGCCGGCTTCAGGACGCCAGCGATGTGGAGTGTGAACATCCACGTATACACTGCCTCACGACGCCGTTGTGGTCGAGAAGGTTGACGTAAATGGTGTCTTCCAAAGTTAGAGCAGGCCATAGCATATGTTGCGGCAGTCGGTCCACGACAAGCAGTTTGTGAGCTTACCAATTTCCAGCAGACACTGTGTTCTCTGCACGTTACTCAACCCGCGGAGGTAGGGGGGAGATCAAACGGTGTATGGTGAGCGACAGGCCGCAAGGCCGACATGTTGGGGTCGGTCTATTCCTCATCATTAGTATTCTCCCGAGACCGGTGCGATGAGGTTGATTTGATGTCGCTGTGGCTTTGATCTTGTGGTGATGCGGTCCAGGTTTCCGATGGATTGGCGAGGGTGGGATTGCAATTGTCGACGCGGCGCTGGGAGCTGGACGACGGAGGAGCAAGCAAGGTGCCGGTGCTGCGATCGCGGTTCCCATGCCACCTAGGTGCCTATCTAGGGATTGTTTTGAACTTGTGGGTTTTGAACTTGTTTTGGGCATCTGGGGCTGCTTACCGACGACGAAACATTGTCCATCGTTTCTATAAAAAAAAACGACGAGATTCGAAGACCGCTCGGAAGGCAACGAAGGCTGGGGGAAGCAACGAGGCGGGGCAGCTCGAGTTGGCGATGCTGCCCGTGGGCGGGCAGAGAACAAGCTGCGCACTGGTGGTGGAAAGAGCAAAAGTTACAAGCAGAAACGAGATATGAAAAGAGAGAGAATCAGCACAGAGAGACGAGAAAGCAGAAAATTCTCTGGTCAGATGGTGGGATGTCCTAAGAAGGCGGGGGTGGGAGGTGGGAGGCAGGCTGGTGGGAGGAGGATTTGTCGTTGCTCCCCGACAACGCGCTGACCAACTACCTATGCAGACAAAGCAAGCAGCAGCTAGTGGTTTGAGATTCGGGTGGGTCGAGTCGGGTCAGGTGAGAGATGTGACAGCCAGCGGGAGTTGACAGATGTGGGGCCCTGTAGGGTTGAGATGCGGCGAGGACAGTCGGTGGCGCGGCTAGTCTGGCCGTTAAGGCTGGCCGACGGGTTTGGATTTTGGACGACATCTCCCAGGACGAAGAGAGAGACGACGGGGCGGCAAATAGAATGTCTGGAAACTCACCTGCCGTGCGCCGGCAAGGCGGGGAGGCCGGGAAGAACGGGAGGCTGGGCCCGGTCGTCTCATAATGCAATAGGATCCTAGACTAGTTCTGGACCCATCGACGTCATGCCGGAGCATTAGCTCTCGCTCACAATGCTAGCTACTGCTCCCCGTGCCGGATTTTACCTTGGCATCTCGCCATCTAATCGCTCCGATGCATGCCACGTGGTGACGGATATGCTACCTATTGTAACGGCCCTCTAATACTGTATGCTAGCTACCAAACACTGGCACCTGGCAGGGCAGCACCGCCCAGCCGACGAAGGCGGATGAAGCTTCAATGTCGATAGCAGGCCCCACTCAACACCCAATCACTACTAGGGACCTATTAGGGTACAGCTTCTCTTCATCATGGCCCTACAGTCGTTAATAGTCCGAGGATATCCCAGTGGGATTGCAACGGTGGCCGTTTTTGAATTATGGGGTAAGACCGTACATGCAGCTCGGTAAATGAACGCGCCATGACAAAGTATCACTTAAACCCCACCAGTGCATTTATATAGCATGACCATGGCGTAGTGGCCGCTCGCAGAATCGATTCTGTTTGATCCTACCATTGTCTGCAGGGGAAGGGGGCTGCACCGACTAGTCTAAGTACTCACGGATTTGACGCTAGCGTTTGTGTGCTCTTAGCTTTCAGTTGCCTCTCAGATTTGGGTAACATCCGATTGATGATGGGACTAACTTGCTGGAGGGGGCAGCGCCTTGGAAACACATAAAAACTACTTGCCCGCGGTAGCAATCAAGTTTGAAACCAAGCTGGCGTGTTTTGTCTTGCTGAAAGATGATGGGCGCGTTGGTATTGTCCCCGGCAACGCCAGCGTGCTCTGTAAAGCATCACTATACATAGTAGGAAGAGGCAGGGTTGGCAAGAGAATACTACAAGCTACCGTAGCAAAAAGGGAAACGCGTGTTGGTGTAGTGATGGGCGACGCGTCTCGCCAGTTTGGTACCATAACCATACCAAGCTAGGAGTCTTCGGACTTCGTAGGACCCCTCTTCAGGACACTCTTTCTGCTCCTCATGCTCCTCATGCTCCTCATTCTGCGCTACCCGCCGTGAGTGTTTATTTTTCAACTATGCCAATACTACGGCTTCCACAACGGAGTTAGTTATGGGCGAGGCAGATCAAACCGCGGACTCTGGAGGGACATCCGACCGCCGGGTCGTAGTTTGACCTCAAAACAACACACCAGCCCAGAATCTGTCTTCGGAAGCAGGAGATGCTCAGGGGAAAGACAACCAGTTTCCCGGGCTGGTCGGTGGTCTCGGGAGCACAGTGGCTTGCTGGTGCCGAGAGCTGTGCTTTCCTGGCTCTACAATGTTCCCGAGAGCGCATGCGCTCCTGTGTCTGCCTTGACCACGGAGCGCAACTCTGGGGACTTTGCTACATTTGGAGGTACTTAGGTCCTTGCATTAGAACTGCCGCTGGAGCCTTGTTTCGGGAAAGAGAACAATACTGTATAGGTATACTATGCTGGAGTGCGGCGAGGTGCCTTGAGTGCCAAAGGACTCTAGGGGAGCCAAAGACCATGGGGCGCAACTGTTTACTAAATCTATCACTCTTGGATTTGCTACGAGCGAGGAGAACAGTGGCCACCGCGCGTGTGCTGTGGTGTCGCCATCTTCGTGCGTGACAGCCCTGGTAATGCCGTAGGCGCGAAGCGCCAGCTGTGGTCTCCAAGCCCGATCACGGATTTTGTTTCCTTGCCGCCAGCAGTGTACGTGGAGGGATTGCTACTCCCGGCTGCGTTTGTTATCAGTTCGCGAGTGTGTGGCTGGTATTCGGACTTTTGTGTAACACATGTTATTGCTCGGCCGACAGCGACGGCACCGAGGATCTTTTCCCGATAAGTCTCTCGCTTCATCGATTTCTTTTCTTGAAATCTCAAAGAAAGAAGAGAACACAAACCTATTCTCTCTCTCTCTCTCTCTCTCTCTCTCTGTTCCCCTAACAATCCCCCAGTGTTGTTGCGTTGAAAGTCTTTATCGACACGAAGAAAATCAAAGTTTGAATTCATAATCGATGTTCCAAAACGAATTGCGGCTTCTAACGCAGTTGAAAGTAATTAGCATATTTGAATGCTATAACAGCTTCTGGTTTAATAGAATAAATTAGCAGCAATTTAGCAAAGACTCCCAGAAGTACCCTTAAACCCACGAAAAGCTCAAATTCCAATATCTTGCGCTTCTCGCAACCTCGGAGACACTCCTGGAGCCTCAAATAGCAATAACAAAGCCCCTGGTCAGCTGCCAGATTATACTCGGGTCGTCCAGGTCAGCTGTAGCCAACGTGGGTCGGGGAGATAAAATTGGGTTAATGGCCAGGCGTTGCCACTTAACCAATGAGACGAACGCGCCAGTCTAGGGGTTGGGTGATGGGGCCCACTCCTGCAACATTAATACGACCTCACGGCTTCGGTTCTCGTCCTCTAAAGGTATCTTCGCTTCCTTCAACATAGAAAGCTGTCTTTGATGGCGGTAATAGTCGTCTGAGTTGTTGCGGCTGATATTCTTGTCTGGCCAATTAGGAGCGAGGTTTAGGGTTATGGCTCTTGCTCGACTTTTTAGACCTCTCGAAGATCCGTCCATCTCGTTGAGGGTCCAGAAACAAACCAGCGAATAAACCCTGTTATTTCTAGTATGCTTAAGTCAGCAGTGCTCTGGTTCAGTTGGAGTTTCTCGCTGGGAATAGAGCTTGTCGTGCTTGACCCGCCATGGATGGACATTTGTGTTAACTCTGCAATGTATTTCGATACTGAAATCATATAAAAGACTTGGATCGCAGAAGTGGCTGAGAACGGCAATAATTTTTTGGCTGCGGCCAACGAACCGAAGCGAGCAGAGCGGCGTCAGCTCGAGTGGAATACGGCTCGAAGAGGGCACTAAGCAAAAGAGATCTCGGGGATCTAATTAGCTGTGGGTTTGTCGAGTTTTTTGACAGCGGCTTGCTTTTGTTTGTCTCCGACTAATTCGCAACAGAAGCCAAATTATCAAGATCCAAGGAACTGCTTGTCTGCTTGATTTCCCGGTTCTCTCCATCGTACCAGGCCCAATCGCGACCTCGTGTGGCTCCAGCGGGTTGACGATGTATTCGTCTTTCTTAGGTTAACGCTTTTCTCTTTGGTGTGCCGTTTATTTGGTGCTGGGACCTGAGACCTCCCTAACCTCCATCCCAGACCTGCTTGGTAGCCACGGTTTGGTTTCCGGTCCTCATAACGCTGTTTGTTCTTGCTGGGTCCCAAGAACTCCTGGACCTGATCAGTTGGAGGTAGCCTACATCTGGACTCTCTCGCAAACGGTTCAGTGTTGCTGTTGCTGTTGCTGTTGCTGTTGCTGTTGCTGTTGCTGTTGCTGTTGCTGTTGCTGTTGCTGTTGCTGTTGCTGTTGCTGTTGCTGTTGCGCCCGCCCTATGCGCTATGCGCCTCCTGTGTTTCCGGTAGTGCGTTGGAAGATCATCTCAGGCTCCAGCTCCAGTTTCTTCCGCCACTGATCGACCGCGGTATCTTTCGGGGTGGGTCCCAAGTGGCTTAGGGCTCGGGCTCACCGGATTCTCGGACAACGCTGATCTCAGCCACCGCGATTTTCCACAGACGCTAAAGTGCTCGCCGTCCAGAGCGCGCTGTCGCCTCCGGAATTGCTTCATGTACGTCGTGCGTGTTTTTTTCTTGACCAAAGCAGCGGGGCGCGCTGCTCGTGCGGTACTAGATCACGGCCGGCCAGTGCGAGGTTTGGACCTTCTCCTCCGCGCCTCTTTCAGCGATTCGCAGGTACTTGGTGTGAAGCGTTTGGTCTCTCGAAATCTGGGTTAGTTATTAGAAGGATGAGTAGTATAGCCTGCCCCCTCTGCGTCTCCGGGGCAGAAACAGCACCGGTTGACTGTGTCCGTCGGCTGGAAGACAACCTCACCTCACATGAGGGGTTGACTCCGTGTTTAGAGGTGTAAGAGAACGAGAAGGACAGCTTCGGGTAGCTGCTTTCAGCGAGTAACAGGATATGGGCGTATTTTCGCGCTTCTAAAGGGAGGGACAGCCTTCTGCCTAGGTGGGGGCGTGGTTGGAGCAACAGAGCTTGAGGCCTCTAGTGACTAAGGTGGCCTAACTTATAAGGCCAAAGCTCTCACCACCGAACCCCTCATCCCCATTGGCCAGCGCAGCCTTCAGTATCGTTGCCTTTCTGAGGATGCAGCAATCTCACCGCGTTTGTAACTTATGTAAGTCACAAGACATTCATTTTGCCTCCCGCTGGCTGGCTCCTCACCGACCAATATCACCACTAAACTTACCACCGACATCGACAACTGCGTCGCAGAGGCGACAGCGGACCGGGACCCCTGAAAACGGCGGTGGTGGCCAGGTATGGTCTTCACAACAGTCTCAACTGACTTCTCGCAAACTTCTCGCAGACGGCTCTCTTCCCCTAATCTACGCGGTCCGATCGTATCAACCCAGAGGGCGGCCGGCAGCAGGTGAGTCGCAGTGACCCTCCTTCAACAAAGGGTTCCTGTGAGAGTCGATCGGATCCCTAATATAACCCATCATTGACCCTCGAACTAATGGGCTGTTGGTGAACTCGGAAGCGGCTATGAAGGGAGAGTTCAAAAGTGCGATACCTGTTCAAGGCTCGGAAGGGGCCTGTGACATTGGAGGCTGACAAGGTCGCACCCGCGGGGCCGGAAACCGCGACCCCATCGTCTTCATCGACATCCTCTTCCTCGCTGTTAGCGTTGCCGCCGCCTCCACGACGTTGTTGCCGTTATCACAGTTGTCTTTCTCGTCATCCTTGTCATCCTTGCCGTCCTCACCGTCCACCCCCACAGCTGTTCAGCTGTTTTCCGTAGCTGGCGCAATTTGGAGACTTTGAGCTGTTCTGCTCGACATCGCCTTAACTGACAAGAATTCTGCACCTTGCCGACCCTGCGCCGACTAGCAGTCTTGGATCAGATCGCCATTGTCCTTGGCTTGCCGAAGCCATTGTCGCAATAATCCACACAGCCTCCAGGGTCGCTGAAGCTAGTACAAGAGTCAACGCCAGCTTGATAGAGCCAGCGCCAATAAATAGGTTCAGAGAGGTTTTGGCGGCTTGGGCGTGCGCCGATGGAGACTGCGGCCGCGACTGGTGCTGAAGCTGTATCAGCGCCGTCGAATCGTGGGCTCCATCACGCGGTGCCGGCGCCATGGGGTTGCTAGCAATATCAGGCCTAGGGCGACTTTGGACGCCAAACTATCCTATTACCTCATTGTCCGGGTCTTGCGCCCGGGGACATTCAGTGGTATAAACACTTGGTCAGTTCGTTGCCCCCGAGCGTCATTGCCCGCTTGGTTGTTGCCGCGCTGCTTCGTCGAAGTTCTTGTTGATTCCTGGGCGTTATCTTAGCTGCCTTGCCGTCGTAGCTGCTTCCGTCTCTCCTCCTGCTTCGTCTCTTCCAAACTCTTCCTCCGAATCGTCGTCCCGTTCACTTGTCCCAAGCAAGCCGGGAATTCACATTAGGCCAAACCGCGACCGCAATGGGCAATGGTAGGATTACAGACGCTGGTCCAAAGCTTTTAGGGTTAGACAGAAAAAGCAACACAACGAACCCCTGAGATACCGAAGAGATCGCGTTGCCCGAGTCCTCTCCCTCCCAAGTTCTTCCGACCGTCCACTCCCCGAACTCGGAACAAGGCGCAGTCTCCAGAGAAGCAAGGCTCATTGGCACCGTTCCGCGTCCGATAATCACCCCCATTGGAGGTCAAGGAGGCGCCAGAAGTAGCGAAGGCCCTGATAAGTCGAAGCAAGCCGTCCTCGGCTCTGGAAATAATATTTAGCCAGACAAGCCGTTGTCGCAGTCCTACATGCTCGTTCTCCCAACGACGACTGACTGTTCCAATGAGGCTTGATTTACAGGAGCGAAGGCTCGTTGACGCCATAACTGAAGCGACTCTTCGCGCTCCAACACAGAGCCTTCCACAAGGTCGAAGAGACGCCGCTATTGCTGGTACGCCGCCGACGGTCCTGTTTGACGAACATTTGCTGCTCCTCTAAACACCGGAGAACGTCTGGAACCCTCCCTGGAAACAACCTGCCGCCCGGTTTTCAACACAGGTGCAGTGCCAGGAACGGATCGAGTCATTGCCGGGGCTCAGGCGACACTTTTCCCCGCCAGTGAGTCCAGCGAAGCGTAGTAATCAAACCGTAGAGCAAGAGCGTAAGTCGACACAAGCCCCAATAGAACGCGAATCGAGCGGAACTCCCAAGCAGCCTCCGGACAAGCGCGAGTAGATCACAGCCAAGCCCCAGAGGGAGCAAGAGTAGTAGACGCCGTCTCCAATGCTTGATCTCGCTAAAAAGAGAGTCGACTTCCAAACGATCCCGAACCAGGAGTGCCGATCGACAGGAGCGCTCGAGGAGTGGGGGGGACATGGATGGAATAGAATAAGCGGCTTGAATAAACACACATGTGCGGTCGGCCTAGGTGCCAACCTACCCAACGTAGATAGGTATGCACTCTTGGTAGTCTGAGGAGAGAAACACGGTGGCAAGTCGGGGCTCGATGACCAGGTGTCTACAGATGGCTACGCCTGGGTGGGGGTTGTTTTTCGCACACAGCTTGCCGTGTTTGGACGCGTTTGGACGCATTTTTTATCTCGTGAACCCTAGTCCACTGCTAGATTCGAGAGGCCAGCATGAGGGTACAGTTCCGGCAAAACCTCGCACCGTGATCCAACTCGAGCCGGAGGCGAGTCAAGACAGTGCCAAGAATCGAAGTCCAACGTGGCCGGAGTGTGCGACAATCGTCTCGACCGTCACGAACTAGACTCGGACAGCTATTGGTCGCACGGGATGGAGCAGGTTGGGAGTGCACAGATCCTCAGAATAGCCATGTTATTGATGTGTTGCTGGCTTTGCTACTTTGGAAGATTATGGGGAGCGCCCATGGATTTCATGAGTTTGCCATATAAAAACCGGCCCCTGCATTTGCCGGGTGCCAGCAGTTGTAGGGGATGTATATTATTCTCGTCTTAAAATGTGTCTGGAAACTGACAGGAACCTGAACGCCCAGCCAGGGTAAGGTACTAGTCGCACTCATTTTCATCTCACGAGGGCGACTGCAACTAAACGCCGCAGATCAGCCCGAGGCCGGGAAGCATCCGTGGGCCTCCGGTTCTCATTGGGTCTAGATCCACAGGTCCATTGTTCCAATAAAACCGGTCCCTGCTTCGATCACGAGCCAGCTGTAGATAGCTTCATGTTCAGGACTAGCCCCGCTACGCTACCAAGCCAGTCTCTTCCCACCCCGCCAAACAAACGACTTCAGACTTTTTTGTACACTCAGCACAACCAATACCTAACACGACGAGTTTTTTTTATTCTTCTTTCCCCGCTCCAGTGCTTCCTCATGCGCTGCCCATCCGCCTTCATTCCAGTGTCGTCCTTCTTGTCCACCAACCGTCTTCTCTTCCAACATTCCGGAATAGTCAGCTGGGTACCAGGTAATTGAAGTCTGCTTCACTCTCGAGCATTGATTTGATCTGACTTTCGCTTGCAGATTTCGTTCATATCGGTGTCGACCCAGCACTTCTCGGACTTGAGTCTCCGTGAACCCTTCAAGGGGTGTCAAGGTAAGTAAGTACCTAGTAATAGACCCCTCTGTCATCGATCGTGACAACTTGACATGATCGCTACATCCCCATCACCCACCCCGACCGTATCAAGCTGTGCGCCTATCTCCGTCCACGCTGTTACATAGCAGTGCGAAGTTCTCTCTGGTTCTTTGGATTGAGACACCTGGGCGCCCCAATGCTGTCAAGCGCGTCCTTGACTACGCTGCCGTCGAGCATTAGACACAATTAACACATCGATGCAAGGACAGTGTTTGCTAACTGTTCATTGCCTGATTATAGCGAATATTTCGAGACAACGCCATGTCTTCCCAGGACACCAGCAACCTGGGCCGAGTCCAAGGCTCCCGACAGTCAAGCCGCGTCGGACGAGGGGGGGTGGACCTTATTCATCGAGTTCGCATGTGCCACGAACACGAACGGCAATCCATCTTTGATATCATCAGTGAGTATCCATCTGAATATAGTTGATCTAGAGAGAGACAATTATGCTGATCGCCAACCATCAAGACTTGTATCTGCGCCATCGACATGTAACTGGCGAGTTCCCTGACGCGGCCTTCTTCCACGGATGTGATGAGACCCATGCCGATCCCGAGCTGTCAGCGTACATCGATAATATGATCGGAGCCATGCTCCCAGGCCAGTTCGACGAGACCCTCGCTGAGCTTCGTGAGTGTGGCTTTCGGCAGCTGCATGGAGATGCCCAAGATGTCCAGCAGGACCCGATTGATCCGACGCTCCAGAGCCAAGCTCCCAATCTGCCATCCTTGATCCGAGCCTCCCATCTGCCTCCGAATTCCCCTGCGCAGCCTCCGCAAATTGGATCGTCCGGCCGGTCTTGCAACTCGCACGCCAGCACCACCCTCGACCCTCGTCTTCCCCAACAATCCCAATGCCTTCCTGCTCAGAATTCTGCTCCCCTGGAAGTCCCCCAAGCTCAGCGACCTTCCTTAGCAAGCCTCGAGGCAAATCGGAGTCCCAAAGGCCAGCCGCAGCAATATCGTGGCCTGATCAGGAACATCAACGATTGCCGTGCATTAAAGGCCGAGTACGACCGATTGAACAACAACAACGATAAAAAGATGAAGACGCCGCAGATTGCAACGGACTTCCCAGAGACAGAGGAAGGCCAGAACGAACTGGTCAAGGTGCTTTTTGAGGCCGTCACGGATTATTCCGCCGTGATTGAAGGGACACGAAAAACGAGCAAGAAGCGGCCCGCTCGGGAAGCCGACGACGATGAGCTTGCAAGGCCAGCAAAGGAAACGTCCGTGACCGAGTACGCCGATACCACGGCGGTAGTACGCGTGCAGCTGCTGCAGGATTACGAGGTGGAGATGCTCTGCTGGGAGATCCTTTACCAAACCAAGGAAGCTCAGAACGGAAACGTGAACATTCCACCCTGGGTCCACGACAACAGCTGGGCCTATGATGCCTTTCCCAACTTCATGGCGCGATTCCAGGTCGTCGGGGATAATTTGCGGAAATCCAAGACCTGCATCAACAGCATGTTGACCGCCAACTTCCTGAATCGACTCACCGCAGCGCCCAAAAAGGAATTGAGTAGAAAGGTCATGAATAAGGGCCTTAACCAACAGCGCGACAAACAGGTGGCCGCTGGAATACATGCCATGAAGGCCAAGAAGGTCAAGCTCACCGACACTGGGGCCCTCGAGACTTCGGACGGCGAGCAGATTGCCCCAGCTCGGCCGGAAAACCCCAATCTCGACCGAGAGTTGAGCAAGATCAAGCACAGAACCAATCGCGCGACAAGGCAACTTTCCCAGCCAGTCAATCCGGGGGCTGGTGCCTTGAATGCTCCCAACTCGAACACTAGTTCCGAAGCGTCCCCATCGACCATGAGTAGCAGCAATTCTAGCATGCTGCTGCCGCACGAACCCTCTTCCGGTACCATGACTGGCAGCAATTCTAGCATGCTGCTGCCGTACGAACCTTCTTCCGGTACCACGACTGGCACCGATTTTGGCGTGCTGCTGCCTCATGAGCACCAGGCGCAAGGCCACGGCTGGGGCACGCACCAAGTTCCGGGTCTTATCTCGGACGATCCCGTCGAAGAAGGGCTCATGGACCCTACGTTCATGGCTGCTTTCAGCGACGGCAACCCGAACCCCGATTTCAACGGCGTGCTGCTGCCTCATGAGCACCAGGCGCAAGACCACGGCTGGGGCGCGCACCAAGTTCCGGGTCTTATCTCGGACGATACTGTCGAAGAATGGCTCCAGGACCCTGCGCTCGGGGCTGCTTTCAACAACGGCAACCCGAACCCCGATTTCGACATTGCTCAGTATTGGGAGAGCCAGGGGTTCCCATTCCCCTCCGAGAACTCCGATTCTGAGTCTAAACCCCAGCCCGAGACCGAGCAAGCCTGAGACCGAGTTCCCGCCCATGTCATATTATACCAACCCCCAGGACCCCGACGACCTGACGTAGTTAGTCGTCGTTTAGGAACGTCGATAAAGACATGGAGTGTGGCAAAATCTCCGAACCGATCATGTTTAATTAATTGTCACTTCTCAACAAGCGTACGATGGGAGTGAGATGGAGCTGCATGGCCCCCGGTCCATGATTCCCGTTCCTCACCACTTTCTCCTTCATAAAGGGAGACATCACGGCTTACAAATCTGTTCAAAACTCCTCTGGCTTATTTCTCCGACATAAATGCCTGGGCATTCATTTGTGGCCATTATATGTATGGTCCAGCATTTGCGACAAATATTGCCGTCTCTTTTACGGCCTTGCTCTTTCGACAAGTAACACCACCTCCCCAGCGGCCACCAATATGATGGCACGAGGTCAAGTTGCTCGGGTACATAAGACAAGGTAATGGGGAGCTAGAGACTCGAGGAAGATTATCATCCGCATGGCGGGATTTATGAAGTTAACACCCAGAGTGTTCTTCTTCATTAGCGACTGGTAATGAAACCAAACGCATTAAAAACCATGCTTGTGCTTCTGATTGTGACATCTCGAGTTTGATTCATGTGACAACGAAAAGCGCACACTAATTACGTGTAAAAGGTCTAACCCATTTGTGGGAGATTTCAAAGGTAAACCTTTCACTGAAACAACAGTAAAACATAGGGCAGAATTAACAACTATGTGAACAAGAGAAATTTTAGATATCTCATCCACCTCTATATCTGCAAATGTAATTTATATTACACCAATAGCTGGGGAGTTAAAAGCTTCATGTACTATTTCTAATTAGCTCAAATTGGCTGAACCTGCAAACGCAGAATGAAATGGAAAAAGAAAAAAAAGAAGAAGGAAAAAAGGAAAAAAGATAGCGAAAAGGCAGTTTTCGAAATTCTGAACGCATTGGATAATTACCTGGTTTTCATTCCCCTAAGTGATAAGCCCATCTGACAAGGAGCGGTCTTTAACAAACGACTCTGACCTTCAACGCAGAAGACCTAGGTTTGTCACCATTATGTCCTCTCACAATTTTCAGATGGCTGTTCCCACAGAAACATGGCCTACAAAAGGCAACTGTTACGGCCCTGGCCTGGTCATGGTACCTGGCCGTGGCGTGGTTACGACGTCTAGTTGGCACACGGCCTTGTGGTGCACCGTGCCGCCTGGAAGATGAGGAAGTGGATGAACCGCAGGTGACAAAGCAGCGGATCACGTCATTACATGGCCCGTGCGCAACCCACCTTGAAGGTGGCCGCCCGAGCTTGCTTCGGCACCTTTCTTCCTCAGCTGAGCATTCAACGAATGCAGTGCAGCAGCAGAGCCTCTGCCGATTCCCTGTGCCATCACCACGGCTAAATGAGTGAGAGACGGATAATATTCCTCTTTTGTACATGATCAACTCCCAGAAACTCCCCCCGCTTTGTGTGACCTAGAACTTAGAATATGTCTTTGACGACCGAGAACAGTAAAATTCGTGGATCCTGGGTTGCACTATTTTCCCAAAAAACAAAAAAAAAAAACTGGCTCATATGCTGTGCGACCGAGGTCTGGGTTCTCTGTCCTACGTCCATCATTGAGCAGCTGCTTCTCTCCAAGACTGTGCAACTGCCAAAAACGGGCTGACAGTTTCAATGGCGAATCGACCCACCCGCACCGATCAGCTGTTTCTTTCCCGGTTCTCCAGGTTGCAGAATGGGGCTCATACGTTGTGCGACTAAGCGGTGGGTCGCTTGTCCTACCACTCTCAGGCCCTCGGCGGGGCTGGAGAAAGGGTTGTCTCTTGTCGGAGCCCGGCCAGCACCTGCCGACTCGCAAACTTGATGCAATGGGCGGGCTTGTTGCATCGAACTTGGGTTCCCCAGTTTGTATATGCCCAGAGATGTCGTCAAAAGTGGAGTAGCCATTCGTTCATTACATATGTTACCATTGTGGTCAAGTGAGATTTCAGTGTCCCCAGATGCTCCATGCAGCCTCAAGTCTGTACGTTGTCTTTGGCTAGTAGTGGTCAAGAAGAAAAAGAAAGCACTGACTAGAATAGAGGAAGGGCAAAACTCGAGAAACTCGTCAAGATTTTGGAGTAGAGTGGGTATTTGTGGTTTCAGCTCGGCAGAGAGCGGAGGCGACGAGGAGGAGGCTCAAAAAAAGAATACAACTCTGGCTTTCCTGGCTGAAAAAGAATTGTGTACTGTAGTGGTTGATTTAAGCACCAGAAAAGGCGTTTACTGGGCCGTTCATAAGCTTCACTTCTTTGGCACTTGAACAACGAAATCAACGATGCGGCGGCATAAGGTTTTGTGCGTTGGGCAGCGCCCATGAAATACACTGTTTTTTTGTTCTTTTTACTATACAAAAAGTGGCCGCTTGTGCATTGCCAGTTGCAAAGTAATGTAGAGGTAATGAAGGGATACAAATACTACATCACTAGCGTCGATAAATAATATTCTTAAGGTGGAATTAATGTCTAAAATTACTTGCCTTCGCCCATAACTACATAGGCGCATAGGTCCACGCGGATCCCTTCATTCCGGCTCGCCTCATTATTTTTTGTTCCTCCTGCTATAAACGCGGCCCCAAAAATGTCTTTGGTATCTCAAATTACTCGCTGCTTCAAGGTGTCGACAAGGAAAGCTGAAGAGTGAAGCAAAAGGGGGAGACGGTGGTCAGTCTGGGAAGGCCAGTCAATCATGGCCCCTTCTTCTGTGACAACAGCCTCGCCCCTGATCCTGGCAAGATTTCCCAACATGACCGATACATCGCGACTGCGGTTGATTTTTTTTGTTCGAAACCTTCTTCTACAGGTTCTGTCAGCTCTCTACCTTTCTGGCAAGGAAGCAAGCCGCCATAGGTAGCTTAAGTACATGGGATTTACTTACATGAAGCTCGCGTGCTGAGGCTGCTCCTGTGCGGGCCGTGAAATCTGGTTCTATCATGCTTTTCACGATGGCCTTCGATTTCTGATCAAAAGACGGAATTTTGTCAGTCTTTTTTTATGTCATCTTCTAGTCTAGTCTAGTCTAGGCACAGGGAGATGCGAACCTTGATGTTCTCCTTAGCGACATCAACCCGTTGCCGGAACGACTCGTACATGTCGTACTTCCATCCCTCAGCCCAAGGCTCGATGTTGGGATGGCCCTCCTAAGCTTGCATCAGGGCACGCTAAAGAATACGTTAGCAAATGTCGCAAATATATGCAAGTTTTGGAGGTAACGTACCAAAAGCCTCCAGCTCAGCAGCTCTAGCTCAAAGTTCTTGAGCTTTTTGACTCGCGCCACGGCAGTGTTCTCGGCAAACTCTGGCTCCTCCATCTCTTCGCCACGTCTCTTGCGTTTCATCCGTGGCTGGTCGACGACGGCTGAGCAATCTGCCACCACCTCCCAGAGCTCTTTGGCATACGCCCGTTGATCTGCCTCGTAGGTGGGATAGTCCAACAAGTTGAAGGGTCCCTTGGCCTGGATCTTCTTGTCATTGATTCGAAAGTATTCTTCCTCGACCGTGTCGAGCTCGTCGAGGTTCCGGATATACCCTGGCCAGTTTGCAAGGTCGATGTTGGACGCCAACAAAGCTGTGACGGAGGGCGCTGGGGCTGGAGCTGGAGCTGGAGCTGATCGCCATTTGCCATACCCAAGTTGTAGGCATTAGCACCCTGAGCCATACCACCAGGGTGATGATGGGTCAAAGAGCCGTCCACGGCGCTGGGGAGAAGCATGGCCGAATTGTATCCTTGCGGAAGGCCGACAGGAAGACGAGCAAGGGAACCGCAAGACAAACCGGCAACGTTTCGACCGACAACTCGAGGACTGGGAGCTGGAGGGTCGGCAAATGGGAAGCTGTTTTCAGTTGGCAAGGGACCAGCTGCCCCCCTGCCAGGGCTGGGCTAGAGTCAGAGTCTGTGGCTGTGGGCTATGAACTTGCAGACGCCACATCGATCGGGCAAGTTGGTTGCTGTCCTGGTTGCGCATCCAAGTCCAAATCCGCCCTGTTATCGTGATGTCGCCCGGGTTGCATCCCATGGATGCGGCTGCTGAATTGCTGCCATTTCGACCAATGGATTGCATGAAGACGTCTTCCGAGTCACAAACCACCAATCAGCACATTGTTCCCAAAACAGTCCCCCAAAGACTTACCGATGGCCCGGAAAGCAACATGTTTTTCTTGGAGAGGCAGGGTCGTTATCCAAGAGAGAGTGTTGTCGGGCTCCATGCCCATCTGGTGGGTTGGGACTATGCTCACGAGGCCGTTTCCCGACGACATGCCAATGGATGGATAAGAGAGTATAGGTGGAGGCACTGCCAAGGTAATCAATGTTAGTCGATGTCGACTGTCTCGCCACATTCCTCGTGGTGAATAGTAGCTTGCCGCTGTCTACTTGAGGAGATGCTTCAGGGGCAAAGAGGCTGATCGACGTCGCGTCCTTGCAGCCAGGGACAGAGGGAGCCCGGCATCGCACCCCGCATGGGCCGAACAAGGAGATGATGGGTCTAGAAGCTGGGACTGTGCATGGGACTGGTGAAATTCACTTCAGAAAGGACGAGAAGAGCATCGGGATTGGCCCTGCTTGGATCGAAGGGGGCCGTGGGCAGCGAAGATCTAGGGGTTGACCAGGGAGAAAGAAGCCGCTGACGTACCTAACGCAGATTCTCGACTTTGTTTGAGAGTAGGTCGAGTCAAGGGCAGTCAATTCAGTTTACAAATCCCGTCATCAGAGACTCGGGGCGGCAGCAGGATCTACCTATTCGGGGATGGGATTCCAGGTAAAAGTGGTGTGGACAGGGGCGGTAGAGGCTTCAGCTGCCTTTATACCGCGCTTGACGAAGCTTAGCAATTGGCAGTGCTTTGCATGCACCTGGACTACTCCAATGATAGAGTATGGGAAAGTAAAATATTGTCGCGGGGGAAGTGGAGGGGCCCAGTGCTGGCACGGTGCGACTGGGGAGAAGGTAGGGAAGAGAGCGGGAAGAAAACGAACAGACCGTGTCTTGTACCGCTTTGAGAGCCCGGAGCGCGGGCCCGCGACGAATGGGTGGAGGTCAAGCGGGGACGAAACGGAAAGGAGTGACTTTTGTGAATACCCAGAGAGGTCCCGAAAGGTACCAAGCCTATGGTTGGTGGATCGTCTTTGCTAATTTAAGCCAGGATCTCACGACTTCTTCAGTCCTGCTTCTTGTGTTGGGGAAGACTCCTATTCCCCAAACCACCAGTTAACCATCAGCCCGCAAGTTCAGGTGAATTCCCCATCCATTGGGTTTTTGCTTTACCAGTCTCCCGTCTACTGCGTCCAGCCGACTGGAAATATTGGAGAGGGTGGCCGACGTTTTCAAGCTTGACAAGTGATATATATTTTCAGCCATTTTCAACTTTCATTATTCGTTTGAGGGGCTCCCCCGCCCGGTTCCTTGAAATAAAAGTACCAAACGACAACAGAGACATTAGTGAGTACAAGAAAATAACTACCTAGACTAGTTTTGGGAAGAGTGTCTACCGAAAGCGACGTCGGCCGAACTCCTACCGACAGTAACCACCCAGAGGGGCTCGAGACTAGACTCGAGCTTCTTGCTCCAACACCATACCGGGCCAAGTTCCAAAGCAAAGTCCCTTTTACCTTGCGCCATCATCTGTTTTCTAGTCCTTTCAGTACCCCAGATCTCCGTCGCTGCTATTTCCAGCTCCAGGTTGCAAAGGCGATACGGCGGAATCCATTCGTTGAGGCTGGAACAAGATGTTTTGGATACTCATCAGAACAGGGCGGGAAACCCGGGTCATTATACCTTTTATGCTCGCCAGCATCATGATTAGGAACCTGGGTTTGTCAAATCCCCATCACCTTCTGTTTATCTTGGCTCACAATCCGGCCAGTTTGCCCCCCTCGGTTCGTCATTCGCCATAGAATGTAACTTGGTTGATACATCGATAGGAATGGCTTTAGAGTCATTGACGCTATTCCCGGTTTTCCAGTTACATCAAATTCTCAAAAGTCAGTTTTAACTGCGACAGTCTTTACCAAATGAAAATTGACTCTTGGTGTGACAGTTACCGACTGTTGAAATAGGACTATGGGTGCGGGTAGAACATGGGAACCCGACGAACATCATTGATGATTGTCTATATTTTTCTACTTAGCTATGGCATGCATTAATTACAAGTAAACTGCTGAATCGCCTGAACGAAGCGTCAACGACTAAATACTATGCTAGGCCGGAAGATTCGCCGACGAGCTTTCGGGGTCTTCATCTGCAGCGCGAAAGCAACCTCCTTTCTTTACATGTAACCACGTGTAATCATTACCCTCCTCAACCTATGAACCAGCTCCTGGTCAGCGTTCGAAGCATCTCCATTATGACCGCAGCCCTTATCCCACGAAAGAAGTTACCTCCCGCTTATTACCTCCCGCTTCTTAGTTGTGCAATACGGGACCTGTCATTCAATACCGAATGGCTTGCACGTCTTCTGCGCCTCTTGAGCGACAATGATGACACGGAGATATCTCGGCGACATGTATCTGGCACTAACTTGGGGAACCACCTGCCGGGTAATTACATGGAATGACGACTTCCTTACGCCCTGGCGAAGACGAGGCTTTCCATCATCGTGGGACCTGGACGCAATCTGTGTCTGGGGCGATACAGCTAGAAAACCAAAGTATGCATGGAGGTTAGCGAGGGGCCAAGGACTTGGATGGGGCCACTGGGTTTATACGACGCCAAACTATCATTTGCGCACCGGCTACGGCGTTTCTCGGCCGGTCCCTATCTCCACCCAGTCATACCACCGTCTGCTATCGTGCGCAACGGCGATGACAGTTCTGGCTGCGCCGACAGTCAACAGCAAGCCGTGCGACAGTTGAGCCTCTCCGCTCCGTTAGCAATGATATAGTCCGGCTGGGGGGCCAGAAAGCGCAACGGTCACTACGAGTATTTGAACACAAAGTCTAGATCGAGGTCGCATCGCGTATACCGAGACCTTCCGACACCCGAAACTCGCGAGCGACGAGCAAGACCCAATCCTCCGATCCCAAACTCCGTCCTCCTGTACCGAAAAACTAAGAAGAATATTTATTGTGTACGACATAGCTTCCCAGTAATTAAATTCGCTTTTTCGTCGCCGAGCTTGGAACCCTACCGTTGAGCCGAGCGAAAGGGAAGAAAATTGATTACCATTCACGACATATCCTCCGAACAACCCGATTCTCCTCCCGAAGTTCGAGCCCAGTGAATGGAGCAAATGGAGAAAACAATAACCCTTGCGGCCGTCATCCCAAGCCCAACCTGACCCGTGTTTGAAATACAAGGGGTTGAATCCTGTGCCTAAGAACGGCACCCATTCACTTTGTTGACATCCCCTGAACGAGCCGAGCTGAGTCAAAAGAAAAGGGGGCCAATGGCCCAACCTCCACGGATGGATGCTCTACCAGGGGTGGGAACATGTCGGGAGGCTTTAGGGAAAGGAATCCCCACTCTTTGTCGTATGGTCTGCCTTGGCTTGGGGACCGGAATTCCTCTCTCAGGGGTAAGAATATGTCGGAGGTCTTCGGGAAATATACCACTCTTGATCCTACAGTCTGCGTTAGCCTGGGGACTTGAAAGGTTTGGTGTGGATAATGAAATCCCGAGGGCGCGAGATCGGATGTCTTGGTCAAATAGGGAAAGAAAAAAAAACCTCCTGGGCAACCTGTTGAGCGCGTGGAGTCTTCCGAGCCTACCATTTCTGGGAATACGGCCAACTCGGCTGTCTTAGGCTGCCGTGGGCTATCGTGTCTTGAGAATGTCCCGGGCTGTCATTGCTTCTAGTCCTGTCCTGTGACTGTCTTGGTCTTCTTGAGGCCATCATGTCTGGCATAGCCCGTAGCGGGCGGTCTCTGGTTGTCTTGAATCACGTATCCCTATCAGCTAAGCTGCGAGAGTAATGGAGATATTGTGGAGGCGTGGACAACGTCCAGGAATATCTGATTTGGCACAAGAAGTGAGAGAATGAACACAACTTTGCTATATCTATCGGGACATTTCTTGTCTCAGGCTCGAAAATGAGCATTGCCTGGCTCGTGTCCCCGTCAGGAGACTTTACAGTTGACGAAACCGCGAGGGAAGTCCGAAAGTATCCGGTGGTATAGTAGGATGTCGGATCAATCTCTGCATAAGAGGCCTAGAAAGGGGCAACTCCCCAGCAAACATCCCCACTCTGTGTCTCTCCTTCATCCTCTTGCTCTTGAGGCATAATTTCTTGGGCAGCGAACAGCTGGGTACCTACCTTGACAACTTCGCCTGACCAAGCAAGCGAATGCGGTCGCACGATTCATGCGATTTTGGGAGAACTCTGGACAAGCAATCATGCAAAGTGGCAAATAAGTCCTTTGCTCAGAATGTCCCCAGTGCCATTTCCTCGACTCTGTTGGGTATTGTTTTCCACGGGCAATACAGACGACGTGGCCAGACGATGGCGGCTCGACAGGCTCGGAACATTGACGGACGCCGTAATAATAGGAACGAAGAATTTCTAGTTCCATTTTGAAGATGGGCAGGCCTACGTCTCTCGCGATAGACATAGTCGTTTCAAGGGGCAAGCTTAGCGACCGCCTCCGTGCTCATCACGCCTCGCTTGGGACGATTGGGTCCACTGAGAGGATGCGATTCGCGATGTCTGCCCAGAACCAGACACAATCAACCGTCCATTCGCCGCCGGCCTGAAGCTTAGGGCCCAACTTGCTAGAGCAGAAAGGCCCAATGTATTCGCTGCCATCTTTATCGCCCCCAGAATCTACGAAAATGAGGCGGCCAAACGGGATTGGCGACGATCTGCCGAGATCGCAGCCCGGCGGGAAGCCCAAAGGGTCCACGTACATGGCTCTACTGCACGACGGTTGGGAACGAGTGCCCCCACGTCGGATAGGTCCCGCCGACACCGCAACAACAAACGACCCCCGAGCCGATGGAAGCGCTGGCACTAGTGATGACCCCTTATTAAAACGTGGACTAAAACCATGGTCTGCATGGGCAGTTGCAGCGAAAACATGCGGCACAAAGCGTATAGGGTAAGGTATTTACACACTACCCTGCCAACTAGATCTAGTCTAGTCTAAATAACCGTTAGGTATCGATGCTTTTGCCGCCAAGGCCTCTCCGCTTCTGCTGTTGTCTTTGGCAGGGTCGGGAAGGGCCCTCATCAATTGCGACGGCGCCGTTTCCTTTTGTACTCGATCCCCCCCGGTGCCTGGGACCTTGCAGGCTGGTTCAAGCAAGCCGTTGGACGGTGTTCGTAAAGCTGGTTGACAGATGAGGCCCAAAGCCCACAAGCCAAAGCCTCAACAAGATGGCTATCCTTGCGGCCCCAACGCTCACGCCTAGCGTCGCCCTCTACCACAGATCTAACGTCATATCCACCACTCTCGGCCCGCTCGTAAGCCTTGTATTGCAGTTTCAGCAAGTTCTCAGTCCCGCAGTCCTTCTGCTCTTCCTGCGGACCTACTTCGCCGCCAGAGTCATTACCCTGGCGTTCTTGCTAGCCAGCCGATTCATCACCATCAGGCTTTTCCTGACATCAAAGGCCCTCACGGTAAAAACATCCAAGTTGACAAGACGGGCGTCATGGAGTCTCTGGAATTCCAGACAGGCCAGGCGCCTCCGAAGAAGGATAGAGCATGAGCTGTTTGTCCTGATTCTGGGCCCTGGCAATGTTTTGTGCCTGATGCTCTTTTGGCCTGGTTGGCTCCTCCTCGCTCCCGCTGTATGGGGTCTCTGGCCCCAGACGGCCGGATGATACTAGGTATGTAGTGATTTGAACGCTTCTTTCGTCAAGCTTACACATATCCAGGATGGCAAGTCGTTCAACACGACAATTCAGCCACCCAAACAGATGTCGACGAATCCCCGCAAACCGCGGCGATCGATCGACGAGCGCCTCATTTCGAGAAGAAAAAGGCGTTGCCCCCCGTGTCGCGCAGGATCTCGTTCTGGTAGTTCTTCTCGGGGTCGAACTCTTGCCAGACGCTGGCCGGGTAGATGTGCTTGTTGCGCTGGTACCACCGCCGATCGACGACCTTAGTGAAGGTAGGATCGTCGGAAAGTCCCTCCAGGGAGGTGATATCCTGCCGGCCTTTAACAACTTGGCCAGGACATGACAAGCCTTGTGCCGAGGGCGACCCAGAGTCGGGACTTGGCAGGGGGCCCTCAGCACTGTAGTCAAAGAGAAGTTGGTTTTCAGGACCAACAGTCTTGTTCATGACGAAAAAATAAAAGTCATAATGCTAGAGGCATGTTAGCGGACTGTGCAACTGGATAGTGACAAGGATAAGAACTCACATGCGGAATAATGATGGAACCTCGAACAAGCATTAGGTCGTCGACACCTACTCGCGCCCAGTCACGCCGAGCGTTCGCGCTCTTGTCCCCGCCGATTTCGAGCTGCGCCCCGACTTTCCGGCTCTTGTCCAGGAACACCCAGATAAAATCGCCCTTTTTGACCTTCACAATGCCGCCAGGAATGTTGGTGCCGTCGTAGAACACGAAGGGGATGGCGATCTCGGTGGCCTTGACGGAAGCCTGTAATAAGACGAACTCCTTTCGCAAGGCTTCCCGCTCGGCAGCCTCCCTTCTCAAGGCGGCCTTCGTCAATGCGCGAGGCAAGACTGCGACTGAAGAATTCGCCCCGAGTTTTTTGGAGGCCTTTTGGTCTTTATCCTTGTCCTCTGCGGCGACGTCGTTCACGCCTGCACCAGCATCTGCGACGGCATTCTCGGACGTATCGCTCACATCTTTCTTCGCGGCCGAGCGCTTGACGGTTACGGGCCCAGCATCTTCCTCCTCGTCCTCTCCAAACGAAACCAATGCTTTCGCGCGCTTCTTCTTCTTCTTTTGCCTATCTACCTCGCTATTGTCACTCGCGTTATTCGGAGTTGCAGTCAAGGAACGGTCGGGGGTCGCTGCGCTTGTGAGTTCGCGAGCCTCGCGTTCTTGCTGTTCCAGGACCTCGGCGCGTCGCTTTCGAAAGTCAGAGAGGTGGACGAGTCCAACTGTGTGAGTGGAGAGCCTCTCGTTGGTAGTTTTGTTCTGCGGCGCAAATCGAGATGTTGGCTGGTCCGACATGTTGGCAGCGTTGACAAGGTGTAAAGTCGGAAGTGGACAAACAGGAACGGTCTGTCGGCGAATGTTCAATGTTTGGCGGCGGATCTCGGGCTGGTTCTCCAGAAAACTTTCAGTGGAGATGCGGGGCAGCCCCACCTTCCGCATTCTGAGAGCAAAAGCACGGACCTTGGTGACTACCAAACGGGGAGGGGGGTACATGACGTTCCCTTAACGTGTTCCTTAACGTGTTGCTTCACGCATGGAACATTTATAATAATGAATAAAATGAACTTTAATGGTGCGAGTTACCGGGATTGCTCAACCATATCATCACCTGTCGCCGTGTTTGTGAAAAGAAGTAGCTCTCGAAGAGGCTCATGATGGAAGACGCGCCAACTCGAGTTTCGAGCTGAGCTGCGGCAGGACCAATTGGCACAGATCGCAGTACCGACTGCGGAAAGAGCATTGCAAGAACGAATTAACTGCCCTACAACAGTGCCACGAAAAAAACTGTGATCGCTATGTGTATGCACTTGCAGAACTATGCTCAAAGCTTGGGCGAGCTGAACAGGGGCTGAAGGACATCACGGCGGAGGGGTGTCGGCAGAATCAACTGCCGCCCTTTCTACAACAATTGCTGATGAGAGGGCACCACAGTTCCCTCTCCGCGACCTTCGTCAACCATGGCAGGCCTGCAACCTTCAACTTTCCGTACTTACAGTTGCTTATCAGCAAGTACAATCCAGATGGGCCCGAGGGCATGCTAGGCTCCAAAGAAGTACCTGTTTGGCACGAGGTCCTTCTTCGGGTACCCTTGAGGACAAGCAGCGGTGCATCGAAAGTTTCAGGGTCAGTGATGGTCCAGGTCTGAAAAGGAAACCCAAAGACTTGATCACACGCATCGCCTACCTCTCCGGGAGATAGAAGTGTAATACGTTGAATAATATTGTACCTACCTATCTATTATCTATAGAGGAGTATATTTGGACAAGTTATTTCCAGAAGCTGCCTCGAAGCTGTGGCCCAGGCCCTCAACGTTTGCTGAATTTCCCCGCCAAGCCCCACCCGACCAAAGATCCTTGGCACCCGATTTGACAGCTGGCGGCTTGGAATTGAAAGTGCCAAAGTCCCGAATCTTCAACTCTCTCTCACCTTGCTGCCCTGGCAACAACACAACATCGCGCAAATCATGAATATGCGAGCACGTCGCCCCGATGGCAGAAAAGAAGAGGAAAATTCCGGATGATGCAACAACAGGTAGCCCAGGCGTTGGCGCTGGGCCTGCCGCTGCCAAACCAAAGGCTGCAACTGGACTGCCGGCTGCTCTTCAAATCGACCGTATTGGGAGAACCGATCGCTATTTTCACGATCTCTACGCCACTGAGCCCAACTTCAAGCAGCTCGCAAAGAATGATGCATATTTTTCTGCCTTGTACGTGCATTCTGAGCCGGTCGCGTCATCTCCAATCTCCGGTGCTCTCAACTTGCTCGAGGTGTCGTCGTGACTGACTCTGAGGTATCTGCTTCTCTCACCACCAGTCTCAAGGAAAATGGGCAACTAGACTTCAACAACCCTGCTGCCGTCATGCAGCTGACCAAAACGTTGCTCAAGGCCGACTTTGGCCTCAAGATGGAGCTCCCTGACGACAGGCTTTGCCCTCCAGTCTGTCTCCCTCCCCCTGCGTCCACTGGCACGTCTTGGTCGCTGATCATAAACCCCAGGTACCCAACCGCCATAACTATATCCTGTGGCTAAAAGACCTCATGGATACGACTTCCTACCAGCAACCCGGTCGCAAACTCTGTGGCCTTGATGTCGGCACTGGCGCTAGCTGCATCTACCCTCTCCTGGGAACTTCCCAGAGACCCTGGAGCTTCATCGCAACCGGTCCGCACTTTTCTTGTACACTGACCCCATCAATGTGTATTTGTGTTAATTTTAGATGCAGACATTGACGCAAAGAGCCTCGGCTACGCCAGGAAGAACGTCGAGCTCAATGGGCTACAGGACCGGATCCGGATCATCGAGCGGAAGCCAGACGACAGTCTCGTCCCACTGGACGACGCGGGCATTCAGTCCATCGACTTTGTCATGATGAACCCGCCCTTCTATCACTCCGAGGACGAGATGCTCACCTCGGCGAGCAAGAAGGCCCGACCACCGCACTCGGCGTGCACCGGTGCGCCAGTGGAGATGGTTTGTGGCGGCGGCGAGGTGGTCTACGTGGGCCGACTTTTGGGTGAGTCCTTGGTCTTGCGCGAGCGCGTGCAGTGGTACACATCAATGCTGGGTAAGGCTACCAGCCTTGAATCCCTCGTCGACCAGCTCCGCGCCAACAGCATCGACAACTTTGCTGTCACTGAGTTCGTCCAGGGCAACAAAACGCGCCGGTGGGCTCTGGGTTGGAGTTTTGGGCCCATGCGGCCTGCTGAGCATGTAGCGTGGGGAATGAAGGCAAATCTGTGGAAGAAGATGCTGCCGCTGCCCGTGAAGATGGACTTGCTGGCTCTTGAGGCAGGCAAAGCAGTTGGCCCCATCATCAGCAAGATTACCGAAGTTCTAGGATCACTTGAGCTCTCATCCTGGGCCTGGGAAATGGAGGCCGCCAAAGGGATAGGCAGGGCGAGGGAGAATGTTTGGAGCCGGGCGTGGAGGCGAAAGCGGCTCCGCCAGATAGCAGCCGATGGAGGGACAGCAGCAGCCGGGCCGATGATGACCGACTCGGAAGAATGCCGACTCGGCTTCGAGGTAGCCGTCAAAGTTGGTAAGGACAAGACGACCGTGTCTCTGCGTTGGCTTGAGGGCCACGACCACGGCCTCTTTGAGAGCCTCGGAGGGTTCGTGCAAGGAAAGCTCCGAGATCTCGGCGGTGGAACAGCAGTTGGGGACAAGGCAAACAGTTGAACAAGGACTGCTGCAGCGAAACGATAAATCGTCATCTCCCCTTCCTATCACACAGGCAGCACCTAGCGTATCCCTATTATCATGGGTGGCGCTCTCACCCCCTGTTGGCAAGCCCCCGGGAGATCTTTTCGAGACTCGTGCTACAAAAACGTTTCCAGCACCTCGCGACTTACAAAACAAGCTACAAATGCCGACGAAGGTAGCATCAAAACATCCCAAGCAACCGGTTACCGCTGGCCACCTCTGCTGTGAGACTCGGTGGCGTGATTGAAGACATCAGCTCCCCTTGACCATGTCTCAGAACATCACCCTGATTTGTATGTACCACCATCTACGAGGCAAGCAACCTTCTACACGTTCGGCGATTGTGCATTGATGAACGAGAGCACACGAGTAGCTTGATCATCCATCTGATAGGTCACTGCTTCCCCTGGACCGGGATCGTTGGCATGCAAACAAACGCACGCGCCATCAACACCAACCACATAAGGACCAGTTCAGCAATGAAGGAACGAGGAACAAGGTCAGAGCAGCGGCCCCGAGCATATCATGGCACGGAAAAATCTTAAACGCTCTTTATTTTGTAGAGCACAGCGGCATTTGCATGGGCTGGTTGGACTCAACGCACCAAGCGAGCTTCCAGCCATCGGTGCCATGGGGCATGGGAGGGCCCAGGTAGCTGTCATCTGACGGCAGCATTTTGACATCACTGATAGACGTAGTGGCGGAACATGACTCAGATAATATGAAAACAGAACTTTCTGAGTAGCTTGACAGCCAGTGATTTTCTATTTCTTCCAATTTTCCTATCCACACAACGTCTTCTGTCGGGGCCCACTCCATAACATTTGCTACATGCCCCTTAAACACTATAATAAAATGAACTAGAGTCACGTAAATAGAGCGAGTTTTAGTGACGTACTGTTGGATCTCCGGCCAAAGTAGGACAGAAGCACCACGTGCTTGACTTTTATGCCCGTCCCGGCCGAACCCCCCAAGGACGACCGAATGCTGGGACGGGAGATATTTGTACTGAAATAATTTCCTCATTTCGGCCCCCTCGTATTCCTCTCCCGTGAAATCCAAACAGCCGGGCCAGCTGCGTGCTACTCAGGCTGCCTTCCCAATTAACGAAGAGACGTTTCCAACCGGTGAGTCATGCAGCCTCCCGCCATGTCTATATCGTTTAACGAAGAAGCACTTGGCTGTTGCGGTTCTCAGAGCCTTGTGTCGAAATGCCTGCTTTCCCCCATACCCTAGGAGCAGTCAGCGGCCGAGTGCAGAGTGGCGTTTGCGCCCCGCCAAGCACACTGTTTGGTGCTGGGGAGCGTGAACCCTTGGATGCGGTTTCTCACTGGCTGGCATGCTGAGCCCCCCTATAAAATGAAGGACTGCGCCGTTGGTGTGGTGGGTGTGGTTGAAGATGCCACCCGCGAGAGCAGGAGGCTCAAAGAAGATGCCACACCGGTTTGGCTGGTGGAAGATCTGGACCACTGGGCTTGGGCTCATTAAGCCAGGCAGGCAGGCAGGCAAGCCATCATACCCAAACGTTTAATGGTTCGCTCCCTGGCGACGATTCCGAGCGGGATATCATGCAGCATGGCTCCAGGTTACCTCGACCATTGGACGAAGACAGCAGAAGGGAGGCTCAGCCTTGCTGCCTATGGCTGGTGTCCAAGTCTTGTACGTCCAGACGGGATTGGGGTCTGCCTGGTGCCGCCTTCGTGCAGGCTAGGGGATAGTGCGATGACAGTGCTGCTCGGCAATTAAAATGGAAGTAATAGAAATATCGGCTCTCAAATTCTCCTTAAATATATACGTACAATATATTTGCTTTCGCCCGTCGTCGATTATTCTTGATACTGCAGTTGTGTATACTACAAATGCATGTAGAGTGGAAAGGGGACCCTTGCCTCTGTCCAGCATGATCTGGGTGCGGGAGAGCCCTTGCTAATCGCTGAGATCGGCACCGCTAGGGCGCGGGCCACTTTCAACGCCGAACAGTGCGGGACTGGGCTCGGTTCCTCACTTGTTCGGTCAGCTCCAATCGGCACTCTTTCTTGACGGATTACAAAGTAGGTCTTCTTTTGATGGACCCCTGTCGTCTAATTATCGGAAATGGTTGACAGTTCATTTTTGTCTTGGCCAAAAAAGATATTTCGTTGCTCTTTTTCATCCCAGCCTTCATCCAACCAAAGTTCAGTTGACATCAGATGAGGGGTCCACAACCGAGAACCCCAATGGCCGCGTGGAAACCGCAACTTCCACACAGAGTTCATCTCATCAGATGTCACTTGGACGACCGGCTGCCTAACAAGGCTTGCGAAGACGGAGCTGTCCAGTTCGCCAGGCCATTCGCCCACTGGTGACTTGGCCTAGACTGTCGGACCCAATGGGATCTCCCCTCCAGTCGTCAAAGTGATGAGGCTGCAAAGCCGCTGCAGCCACCGCGGCGATGCAAGTACTCACCCGACAATGCACTGCAAGTGGTGTAACACTCGCTGCTGCTTGCTGCACTTTAAAAGACGGCAGGCGCTTTCTACGACCCTGCTGCTGCTCATTGCTCGCTGATGCTCCTGCTGATTGATGTCTGTTCTGAGGTCTGCAACCTCCCTCACACATCCATTTCCTCAACAACCCTCTCCCGGTCGGTGAGCTGAGGCCATTTCTGCCCTGTGGTCTCCTTCCAGAAACATCTCGAACCCAGGCAGTCTTTTGCTTTTTTTCTGCCTCCTCCAATATCTCAAGATATCCAGCCACATTCCGCTCCACCCAGCCACGTCAATATCAGGTTGCAAGGTACCTAGGTACATACCTCCCTACCTTAGGTACCTTCCATCCTGCTTCCCGCCAAAGGTAACTTAAGGAAGGAACTCTACCTGCCCCGGTAACCAGCAAGGTATCTCCCACCTGACACGGCACCGGCGGAGCTTCCAAAGCTCCCTCACGTCGACCCATCAATGACCCCCGCCGTCGCGTCGTAATAAGAACGAAAGTAGCTAAAAAGCAGCAAACAAATATCGTTCCTTCTCTCACCACTGCAAGACTTGTTCCTTAGCAGCAGACCTACCTACCTCCTCAGCTCCCCGGACGCGAGCCCTCTGCGCGGCAGCAACACCCGCGGGTCCTCGCTCCTCGCTCCTCGCTCGACGTCTCACCGACTCATGCAGACTGTCCTGCCGAACAGTTCACCCTGCATCAGGTTCGCCTCTAGCTACCAGTGAGGTGTCGGCGACTAGCGAAGCACTGCAGTCTCGGATCCCGCACATCGAACGCAACACACACCCAGGTAGCGTGCTTCTCCCACCTTGTCCTCTCCGTTCGTCGCATCGCATCGCCCTCCGCTCTTGTCTGGGTCTGCTTGTCGCATCCTCTCTTGTTGCTCTTTTTTCTTGCATACGCCTTGCCGAACCATTGGCCCATCTTGCTCCTCGCTGTGTCCCACGTCCAACGACAGCCCGTCGGGTCCTCCGACCGCCATCTGTAGGGCAAAGAACGTTCAGCTGACTGCCCTCCAGACTCGCCGCCAGACAATCACCAAATCTCCCCGAGCAGACCTGACACTCAGTGCTGCACTTTCTCTCGCCGCCTTCCGCTGTCGCCCACGTTGCGCTTCGCTGTTGCACACATTTTTGCTCTCCTTAAAGCCCCCCCTCCCCCAACCCATCCCGCCGATTCCTTCCTTTCCTTGCCATCAGAGGAATTTTATAACCCTTGTTCTGTTCCTCGCGCCTGTCTCCCAGCCTCGGTGGGACATTAGCCACCCCTCAGTCAATTTGACCGGAAGGCCTCTTTCGACCCCCATACCGCTCTGTGTGATTTGCGCAAGATGGACTCGCAAGAAAAGACTTCGGCCGACGTGCGGGAGGGAACCCCTCCGGCGACGCCGGCCAAGAATGAAGATACCAAGGCTCCTACTGAGACTGCTTCCTCGAAATCCGCTGAAGGGGAAACCAAGGCAAACGATAGGGCCGATGGCGGTAAAAAGGCTGCCAAGAACAAAAGCGCCAAGAAGCACACCAAGAGCAAGCAGAAAAAGACAAAGAAGCAGGCACCCGTGTCAGATTCGTCCTCCGACTCCGGGAGCGACGATGCGGCCGACGCCTCGTCTTCCTCTGATTCCGACTCCGAAGACAGCCCATCCGAGACGGAGGACTCCAAGAAGAAGCGTGTCACCAAAAAGCGACAGGACCCCCAAAAGTCCAAGAAGAAAACGCGGTCCAAGAAGCAGAAGAAGCCCGTGAAACCGCAGCAATCCTCCGTCTCGGATTCGGACTCGGACTCCTCAAGCAGCAGTGATTCTGCCGATAGCGATGATGATTGCGGCAACCAGCGGACTCAGCAGGACCTGGCAAAACAGCTCCAGCTTCTCCAGCTCCAGCAGCTACAACAGGGCGGAAACTCTTACCAGTATGGTAATAACGGACACCAGTACAGCAGCGGTGGCCAATACGGTGGTGCTGGCCTGACAAGTAGCATGCCTCCTCCGATTTACGACACGGGCCTCCGTATCAATCAGGTACCCCCGCCGATGCGCGCCGCTCGCCGATCACACCCCCCGCCGGGCCGCAACCTTAACCTTGGCGGCCTTGACCCCAATCTTCTCCTCGACGGGAAGCAGCAGTTAAAGGACAAGAAGAAGAGGCAAAAGGCCACGAAGCTCGACTATAAGCGAGTCGACCAGGTTTGGGATAACACTATCCATAACTACAAGCTACAAGACACGGCCGAGGGAACGATTGACGCTCAATACGACGAGTTTCTTTTCCATGTCCGCCGAACTTTCGATTGGGAAGGTAAGTATAAGACCACTATCATCGACATCAAAAGCAAGATGCTGCGTGAGTGTCTTCAGAGTGTCATGGGAAACATCAAGGGCGTTAGCTTGGTCGAAGACACTCCGAAGCTGGATCCCAACATGCTTTTTCTGTGAGTCCACCCCTTATTGTCCTCTCAGTCTCCCTTTTCCCCCGCCATGATTCTCACCTTTCTTCAGATATCTCGACGACCTCAAGAAACACTTGAAGGAACTCAAGAAGACCAAGGCGCCAAAAGGAGACAAGCATGAACGCAAAAAGGAAAAGAAGCGCCTTGATACCAAGCGTCAGCATCTCAAAATCCTCATCAAATACATCGACAAAGACTATGCCGATGTAAAGAACAGGTATGTCCATCGCAACTCCAGTCTTCACTTTTCTTCGTCCCGCTAACAACAATTGTTAGTCTCTATCCGATGCTGAAGAATGGCCTCATCACCTTTGACCTTCTCTGGGCTCTCTGGAAGCCCAACACGCTTGCCTTCACGACCACCTATGGATCGCACGATGAGCCGCGCGCATTCAAGGTGGAAATGGCAGAGAAGCACTACAGCATCATGAAGGGCGAATATTACTACATCGAGGGCAAGGTATGGGAGCTTATACCCTGAATCTTTGCCTTCGGGTTGTGCTGTGCTAACCCTGTCGTAGTATTTCGAGTACGACGGAAAACAGTTCGGCTTTGGTAGCGTGAGTGAAGAGCTCAACGAATTCCGCGGAGCGCGGAAGATTACGAGCTTGAATTGCTACCCGCTCAGCTACCACAAGAACGAGAGCCAGTTGCGTAAGGATCTGATTGAGAGGGGGAAGAAGTTTGTTGGGCTGGGTGGGGTACATTACAAGAGCCACCAGGGTCTGGCTTACTACAAGAAGAAGAAGTCAGTGATCAAGGTCAACATCAATGGGCGAATCATGGTGGATCCGAGTATTCACCGCCGGATCAACCCAAATTACCCCATCTCCCATGTCCGGCCAAAGGATCACGATGTCATCTCGGACGATGAGGACTCTGATGACGAGTCTGGCTGCTGTGCCTCCGACTCTGATGGAGGCAATCACGGCGGCGGCGACGACGAGGAAAAGGTGACGTATGTGACCAAGGTTATCAAAGATGAAAAGGGAAAGGTGCAGCGTATCCGGATGCCCAAGATGGACCATGGGAAAGACGTCAGCAAGGAGAAGCTTGATCAAGTTCCTGGCAAAGACGTCGAGAATGGCGAGCAGAGTGAGGAAGACACCAACCCTCAGCCAGACACGCCCGACGCAGCGAGCGAGAAAAAGACGCCCGAGTTTACGGACGAGGAGTACCTGATCGCATCCCCTGTCGTCCTTGGATTCGCGTTTGCTGAGAAGCTGTGGCTGGAGTTTACTGTTTCGGGGGTGAAGGAGATTCAGTGGAACGAAGGCGCTTATGAATCATTGGTGCTGGAGCCCAAGACGAAAGACATTGTCAAGGTATGCAAACTCATTTCCTTACCCCTATTCAGTCAGAGCAGAGGTAAAGAGGAAGTCGACGCTGTTTTACTGGAAGCAAATTCGGGCAATGCCTTTTCTGCGGGACCAAAGCTAACAGCAAGTAGGCACTCGTCGAATCCCACAAGTATCACGCTGCTGAGAGCATTGACGATGTAATTCAGGGCAAGGGCAAGGGTCTCGTGGGTATGTACAACAGTGCTCCTATTTGGTCTTGGTAGCCCTTCATTTAAACCCGAGCTAACCTAGAACAGCTGTTCTTCATGGTCCCCCGGGCACAGGAAAGACGTTGACAGCCGAAGGCATCTCGGAGCTGCTACAATGCCCTCTTTACATGGTCTCGGCGGGAGAGCTCGGCACCGACTCTAGGTATCTCGAGAGCGAGCTCCAGAAGATCCTCGACATATGCCATGCCTGGGGTGCTATCCTTTTGCTGGACGAGGCCGACGTGTTTTTGGAGAAGAGAAACATGCACGATATCCACCGCAATTCTCTTGTCAGCATCTTCCTTCGTCAACTTGAATACTTCCAGGGAATTTTGTTCTTGACGACGAACCGGGTCGAGGTAAGTGACGATACTGTTTGTGCCTTTATGCAAAATGCTGACATAGGGACCAGACGTTCGACGATGCGTTTCAGTCGCGTATCCACATCGCGTTACGATACGACAATCTTGACCACCGAGCCAAGAAGGCCATCTTCAAGATATTCATTGAGCGTGTGCGCGTGCTCGAGAAGATGGACTTGATACCCTTCACAGAGGAAGACTTCAACATCCTAGCTCGGCACGAACTTAACGGTCGACAGATCAAGAACACAGTTCGGACGGCTCAGGCCCTTGCCGTGAACAAGGGGGAGCCCTTGTCGATGAGCCACATCCGACAAGTTCTGGAGGTGCAGATAAACTTTGAGCGGGATCTAAAGGGAGGCACTGGTTACCAGGACGCCATGAGGAGTTACTTCTAAGCTGAGTCGATCTGTTTTTCACGTACCAGCCGATACACGGCCATCCCCTTTATCTGGACCTTGACACAGTCATTGCCTTGCACATTATTTCCCCATCTCTTTGAGGCTCGTAGGTCCGTTTAGCGTATGTCTTGGATTGATTGATCTCTCCTCCGTATTAGCAATGAAGCGGATATCCATTTCTTTTTTGATCGTTAATGGGTGGTCTCGTGCTGTGACTATGCTTTTTTATACAGGACCCCAAGAGCGGTTATATAGCAATCTAAGAATAGCTCAAACCGTTATTTTGTACCGGCTGTCTCGCTGTCTCGGGTCTGCAGACCGTTGGCCGTTGATCCCTTTCCCAGGAGGGTTGAAGGTGGCACAGGGGTCTACGGCCAGGAAGAAGGTCCACCGTGGAGAGAACGTCAAACACTACGATACCTAGGTACGTATCACCAATGGCTATACCAATCATCACAGCCAGTATGTACTGATTGTATTGTTGAAGAAGAAAAAAGGTCTTGATTTTCTCTCCATTTACGGATTACTTGAGGAGATGCGAACGTTTTGGTGCCTGCGCAGGTTAGTGATGATGCATGGGATGGGATAGCAGAAGGATCTTGAGCTGCGTCATGACATGACCCCGCAATCAATTAATTACCCAGTTCCCTCAAAGTTTGGACTGCCTAACTGCCAAACGACCTGGCAAGCGGCTACGATTTCTGACAACAAGGAGATACAAATATTTAATTCGCTTGACTACAAGGTTGCTTCAGTCGACACGTCCGGTCTTTTTATTATCTTCAAAAGCACCTAACTGCTACCAAAAGAAGTGCTGTTGAAGGTGAAGAGGCGGGTGTGGCTCGTGCGTCCTTTTCCCTCCCACCAGCCCCGCAGAGACCCCGTTTCCATTCCAAGCGAGCTCCAATCGATCTGCCCATGCCAGCTGAGTCGCAGGGGTTCTTTCAGCAGGTGCCGACGTCATCTTCCCGATAATTGGGTGGGGGAAACTGGTGGCCAGCTCCTGGACCTTGAAACCCAATTGCTTGTTGGCGGTGCCAAGGTGTTCTAGCCCACGCCAGCAAGAAACTGGGAAAGTCGGAAAAGTGGTGTCGGGTCATCAAGAAAAGGGCCTCCTGCTGCTTGTTTTGCTCCAGCTATTCTACACTACCGACTGCATTTTCTGCGTGGTATCTGTTTACCTCGTCGAACTCAATCTGTGCGTCTTCTCTGCATTGTCGCCTCGGTCGCTGAACTCTGATCGCAAACCTTGGTCCCCGTTCTTGACGCCCTGCTCCTGCCACTGCGATAATCCACTGTCGATCGCATTTCAGGCGCGCGTCGCCCAAAAACCAGCAGCTGCCGCAGCTGCCCTCGGCGCGATGGGCGGCTTGTTCAGTTGGAGACGGGTTCTGGGCTGGGAACGACACCCTCACCATGGCCATCACGACAGCTGGTGGGACGACTCCCGTCGACAGCGTAAGTAGTTTGTTTCGTTTCACTTCTGCGCGCTCGCTCGCTCTGTGGGTAGCTAACCAAGAACTCTTCTGGCTGGTGACTAGTCCTCCCAAACTTCAACGGCGACGCCGTCGTGTCGGCTATCCCCGCCGCGCAAGTCACCGAGGTCGCCCTCCGTCTGCGCCATCTTATCGAGGAGTGTATTCCCTGCGATCTGAATGTCGACTCCATCACCCTTCCTCACAGCAAGGTCATCACGAAGAAGGTGGTTCAGGCGGCGAGAGATGCGGGTGGAACCGAGAACAAGGCCTGCGTGGTTTTTTGTCTCCTGGTCAACAAGCGGTGGTGGAAGCACCAGGCCCTGCTCGAGCTCTGGGACGCAGATCTCCATGCAGTCCGCGCCGTCGCCTGCGAGGTCATTGCCAAACGAATGCAAGTATCCTCGCCTTCCTGTGCTGCTCGCACTCTCTAATAGTGTGCCCTCCAGAATTGAATCCGAGGACAACTTGGACTACCTCTTGCACTATGTTCTCCTCAAGCGGTACTCGATTGTCGTCGATGGTCACGCCACCCCCCCGACCAACGTTGTCGAGAAGGCGGTCGATTTGCACGCTCTCCGCGTTATCGGGTCGTCTGGATACCAAAGATGCATCAACTTCCTCTGGAGAGGCTGGTTGGTACAGGACGAAAACGACCCTGCCACCTTTGTCGACTACAAGGACAAGGACAATACCTCGTATTTTGCCCACCTTGACCCGGATCGCATGCGAGCCCCCATGTACCAGAACGCAACGCAGATGCTCATCTCCTTTTTCTACCTGGCGTTGTACACACTTGCTATGAACTCGGTGAACCCAGGCGGTGATATCGACATCATTGAAGCCTTGCTCTATCTGTTCACTGTAGGTTTCATCTGCGACGAGCTCTCCAAGCTCTGGAAGGCAGGGTACCGCATCCTCGGCTTCTGGAATGCTTTCAACTCGATTCTATACGGACTAATGGCCACGAGTCTTGTTTTCCGCTTCATTGCTCTTAGCCATGACAGGAATGATCCAGACGGGTTCCGGGACAAGTACAATACGCTCAGCTACAACTTCCTCGCCGTGAGCGCACCCATGTTCTGGGGACGTCTTCTCCTGTACCTGGACAGTTTCCGCTTCTTTGGCGCTATGCTGGTCGTTCTCAAGGTCATGATGAAGGAGTCAATCATCTTCTTCGCCCTACTTGCCGTCATCGTCATTGGTTTCTTGCAGGCCTTCATTGGACTTGACTACGCCGATGACCAGGTTGCGGGAGACACCCTTTTCATCATCCAGTCCATGGCCAATGCTATTATGCAGAGCCCCGACTTCAGCGGGTTTGACAGGTTTCAGCATCCATTTGGTCTAATTCTCTACTATTGCTTTACTTTTGTTGTTATGGTGAGTTGTCTCTTCCTCGTCATATGCCCCTGATATGAGAGCTAACCCTTCGTCTCCCTTTCAGGTTGTGCTACTGAATGTCTTGATTGCGCTGTACAACTCGGCCTACGAGGACATCTACGACAACGCCAACGACGAGTATCTCGCCATGTTCGCTCACAAGACCATGATGTTTGTTCGAGCGCCAGACGAGAACGTATTTATCGCCCCCTTCAACTTGATCGAGATATTTTGCCTCACTTTACCCTTTGAATGGTGGATGAGCAAGAAGAGCTATGAGCGCCTCAACGACTACGTCATGGCTACTATTTACTCCCCGCTGCTTCTTGTGTCGGCATACTTTGAGATCCACGTGGCAATGGATATCCGTGCAAATCGTGCTAGGGGCGATGAGGATGACGATACGATCGAGGAATGGGAGCAGTTGGAGAACGAACATGACTTCGAGGCCGATGGGTGGAACAAGAAGTGTGATTTGGCAAAGACGAATCTCGACGAGGATCCGGCTGTCGTGGAAGTGAGGAAGTTGAGAGAGGAGATTGCGGAGTTGAAGAAGCTGGTTGAGATGCTGGTCAAGAGCAGAGGGCTTGATACCAATGGCGGTGAAGGGAGCCAGGATTCAACTTGAGGCTGTGGTGGGTTTATCTTTCTTATTTCCTTTCGCACTGATGACGGTGGTGTCTTGGCGTTCATTTTAGGGTACGCTTAACTGGTTATTGGGTAGGTCTTCAAAATTTTCTCATGCTTTTGTTTAATTAATAAGCTTTCTTGTCATATCATGTCCTGAGAGGGAGTTTGTTCTATTAATTTTATTTTTATTTACCACATTTGAAGTGAATTGCCAAACTTGTAACTTAAAGCTACAAAGTTATGAGATTACTCATGCAATAGTTTGAGATACAATGAGATAGTCATGAAATGGTCATGAAATTTCCATAAAATAGTGAGATACGCATAAAGCACTCTTAAAATACTCATGGGATACGTATTCATGTTCACCCTTGGACGCACCTCTACTGATGGAAACGATACAACACAATTCGGATCATTTACCTGTAGAGGGAGAAGGACAAAGAAAGGAACACGAAACAGAAAGTACTCACTGGGGGCCCTCGCAAAAGACTCATCAAGAGCCCGTCTTCTTCAGCAATCAGCACTGCAAATTGAGGGTCTATCTCATTGTACATACCCGCCTTAGCCTCCACCAAGTACTTAACAGTCTACTTTCGGCCACTGATTCTTTGTTAATTATTCTTTCTCCGCCCTCTCCCGATCGACCCGGGTGGTGTTGTTTGTGCTACCCTACCTACCAAAACACCTGCTTCTCTGCCCGTAACTCCAGGCAACAACCGCAGTCCCGGCAATCCTATATGATATGCCCACGATGTAAATATTGACCATTAAAACGCCTCCCTCCCTAGCAGCCCTCATGACTTATCTTGCGCATAGCAGTGAGCAATATGGTGTGGTGGTGGTACATGTACAATGATAACAACAAAAACAAAAACTGACAAGACCTCCCGCTTTTTGTTCCCGACCTAAATCACCCCCGCCGCCGTGCCCCCTTTTGCCAACCCGATGCCTCAAGGGACTATCATACATAAAGAAATGAATTCCGCCGGGCTCCCAAAGCTCCTGGACTGTTGCTAAGAACAATCCCATAAATCAATATTTAAAGAACATGGATGTTTTGATCGCAAAAGATTATGCGCACCGGACCTAGCTAGGAGCACTGTTGATGCTTAGCTTCTCAAAGCTTGACCCCATGGTGAAACTGAGAAAAGTGAAAAGTAGCAAACTCACACTCCGCCCCCCATGAACGCCGCAAGGTCGTCGAGCTCAAGAAGTTGACGCTCAAATGCAAGGCAAAGTTCAACGGCTGTCATGTCGACATCCGGGCCTCCGTGGGGTGCCGGTGGGATGCCTGTCACAGATACCGAAGATGCTGCGCCAGGAGAATCGACCTTGACCTGGGGGCCAGGGGGTGGGCTCGCCGTCGCAGGTGTGGAGGCTCCAGCCAATCCGCCATTAATAGTGGTGACGCCAGTCCGCCTCGGGACCGGGGGCTCGCTGTCTCGGCCATCAACACGGGAGGACACCGAGCCATGGTGCCCAGCTGGTTGAGACTGGTCGTAGTCCATGGCATCTGGGTTCGTGTCTGCCTGGCTGATAACGTCGTCCTTGATAGAAGGCGAGCGACGGTGATTCAGCTTGACGTCGTCGCGGGAGTCGCTGTCGCGGTCGCGTGGAGCGCTGTTAACCTCACGCAGGACCTTGGACATGACGGAAAGATGACGTTGCCACGGCAGCACAAGAGGCCAAGACTCTGAGCCGTCTTGGCAAAGCCGCAAGCTGTCCCGAACAATGTTGGAAGCTGATTCGGAAACATTGGATGGCGCGAGTCCTTTGAGGGTGAGGTAGGCCACTGTTGAGCCAGCGGTAAACGCTGAGAACAGCATGAAGATGGGAAAGCATAAGATGTTATCTTTATCGGCGCCGTGCTCGAGTGAGAGCAGAGAGTGAATGATGCTGTGGGAGGCGGCGAAGATGGCATCAACAGACTGGACATGGGAATGCGAAGACATGCGCCACGCCTCAATGCTGAAATTATCGTCCTGGACCACCTGAAGGATGCGGCGCCGATTGACAAAGATGGTGCCGCAGTTCAGGAGACAATGGATCATAGCGTAGGTGTAGCCGCTGCCCATGGTAATGTGAAGATTAATCTGGCCAGGCTTGTCGGCGAAATGCATCGGGAGCGAGGTTCGGATGTCCTCAATCTCCTGTTCCAGGGCCGAGCATTGCTCCTCGGAAAAGGTTTCGAGCGTGGTGGTGGTCATCATCTCCACAACCTGGCGCCAAGCCTTGGTGGCCAGAACAATATGACCGAACTCACCGATCTCGCCGCGGGTGGCAGTGGGGTCTGTCATAGTAGACGGCGGAGTGTTGTTGAGGGTGCGTACAACAACGGGGCTGCCGAAGTGATAGTGGACATCGAGGCAGGGAAGCGAGACATCCTTGACATCGTGCGAAGACAATGCTGGATGGCGGCCGGGGCTGCTGGTGAGAAAGCAGTCAAGGATGTAGATGAGCCAGAGAGTGCGGCGGAAGGACTCATCATTCAGAAACTGGTCCGGGTCGGGCTGAGTATGATGGGTATGTACAACGCGGTACATCTGGGCCATGCGGGCAGCCTGTCCAAGATAGATGTAGGCGCGGACAGCGTTGCGGCAGCCCCACTCATGGATAACAAGGAGACAGAGGGCTTGAATGTCAGCAAGACCTGGCTGGTCTAAGGCTTGCATGACCAGGTGAATGGTCTTGCTGGCGAAGTGCTCGGCCGCGGCGGAACCACCCCCTTGGCCGCCAAAGCGACGGATCATGGATGGGGAGTGTCTGGCAGCCTGTTAGAAAAAGAAGCCATTGGGCTTGGAGGCTACGGTTACGGTTGCTTACCGGGCTGCGGTAGTGAGCAAGGCGTTCACCATGACCGGATCCATAGAAGTGGTCTTCAACTGCGTAATGAACGATGGCTTATGGAAGGCCACACATGCCGGCAGTGTCTTAGAGATGACCCGCTCGCATTCCTGCATCAATTCTGGGGTGAGTCTATTGCAGGGCACGGAGCCCCGGTTTGTTAGCCTGGCTGGATCCATTGATGGCGGCGCGAGGAAAGAAGGCAGAAATGATGTATATAAAACGATAGAGACTAATTGAGTGATGATGCAGAGGAGGAGATGAAAACGAAAAGGATTCTGTTTTCGAACTAATGAATTGTAGATGGTGGGGGGAAATTGTGCTGGGAGACCTCAACCACGTCGCCGTTGCACCTTCCGCGACAGTTCAACTCGCGATTGCTTCATGAATAATTAAAGTGGGGTCAGGCAAGCCACCAGGGCAGTGAAGTGAGGTGGGTAGTGGAGCGGGTGCGTGGCAGGGAGTGGCCTGTGTGCAGCACACGGAGCTCCGTTTGCTTTGTAGGGGGGGCCACGCAAGGAAAATTCGGGACTGGGACGGGAAAGATGTGCACGGAGCAAGGGAAAACATGAGTGGATGGTTTGGGAAATGAAGGCCGGGCGGAGAAAAATGGGGCACTGCTGGTGCTCCGAGAGGAGCGCTAGAGAATGCAAATTCGGAGGAAGGAGGCGACCGGGCGTGGCCAGCCAAACGGCGAGGCAGGTGAAAACAAAAGAGAGATAACAAACAAAAAATAAAAGACCCAAAAAAAAAGGAGGGGATTTGTTTGCTCATTTTGGGGCTTGCCGATGGAACCGAGGGAGAGACGGTGATGTTCTGGGTTTGGGGAACGAAGGAAAAAAAACAGAATACGTACTTTTCTGAAGTCGTCGTGACGTGACGCGACACACTCGAGGTGGGAGGTGGCTGGCGCTCGCTCCCCGACGTGCCCGAGACGGCTCGCTCGCTGGGCAAAGATTCGCGCGTCGTACGCTGGACAGTCCGCGCGGGCGACACTCCATGGCCACCGTGGCCCATCGACTCGGATGGGAGATAGCACTCGTGCATGCCCTTGGCGCAGTTTTTGCAGGGCGCTCGTCCGTTCTCGTAGACGCACTTGGTCTTGCCCTTGCGGCAGCGCACACAGGCGCCACCAGCGCGGAGGGCAGTGGATCGCACGACCGAAGCCATCTTCCCTTGGGTGCTTGGGTGATGATGGTGTTGGTGGTGGTGGTGCTGTTTGGCGGGGGAGTGGTGGCGACAACAGAAAAGAAACAGTTGAGGATGGTGGATGCGGATGGTTCTGGAGGTGACGTGACGTGACGGACCCAACCGGCGCAACAGGCAGCGATAGCCGGGGCTGCGCCGAAGGCAGATTGCAATGGGCCGAGAGGCTGCTGGGCGACGTCAAAAGCAAAGAAAAATGAAGCGACAGCAAGGGAAGCAATTCGGCTCCGTTTGCCCTGGTCTCGTCTTCGGTGCGGTGATGGCGACTCGGTCGGGGGGAGGAAGGAGGGAGAGAATGGAAGGGGGGAGTCTGAGCCTCGAGGCCAGGAAGGACGGGGGAGCGATGGGGTAAAAAGGGCTCGGGCGGACTTGGACCCTCAGGAAGCGAGTGAAGGGCGGCGGCAGCGCTCCAAAAAAGAGGCCACAGTCGAACGGGCGGATCGGCTATGGTGCCGGGGGTCGGTCTAAGGAAGACGTGGACTAAAGTGGAGCCAGGCAGGTGGCAGCACCAGCAGCAGAGAGGCAGCGCCTTCCGAGCACGCTTCAGGCTCAACCTTGGGTCGCTCAATCCCGAATTCGCACACTCACTCCCGTTTCTTTTTTCCCACCATTGCAGCGGCAAGCAAGAACAGCAAGAACAGCAACACATGAACAACACTCTCCCGACCTGCCTACTAACCTGGTACCTGCCTACCTAGCTAATGGAAGGAGGAGGCATTTGAGACCACACCGCCCCCAGCAGGCAACGGACAGACAGCACGCCCAGGAGGAGAAAGCAAGACGCCTCGAGGCCGATCGGATCGACGCGGCCTCAACCCCAGGTCGAGGACCCATCGCCGCTTTTTGAGGCATCCCATCCAACCTACTTGCCTCCAGAGACTAACCTAGGTATTATGGTGAGCCCTCCTTCCCGCCCGACAACCTGACAACCTATGTACGTGACTGCTCGACACCGAGCCAGCCTGGAACAGGAGTAAGACGCCACCCCCCCGCCAACAGCACCAGCAGAAATTTGTAGGTTCATACGAAGGGGGGAAAGGAAAGCTGCCAGCCGGCTCGAATCAGCCGCTGATCGGGACGGACGGGAGGCAAGGTAACTTGGGGCCAGGTGGTGCCTACTGCATATACGAATCGAATTTTGAATCACGGGGGCAATGTGCAAACCAAGGGAAAGGTACTGTACATGAGACAAACACACCTTTTTTGTTGTTGTCGTTGACGCCCGCCGCCGGCTGCAACTCGAAGCGATTCTAACGAGTGCCATTTGCGTCCCTGAGCCCTCGGTCGGGGTCGGCCCCCTTCACCGGTCGGGCCAATGTCCCTGTATGCATGCCAGGCCCCGTATCAGGGGGTGACGAAGCGAACAGCCTCGGTGCAATGACGACTGCCACTGGTGGCGGCCACGACTCTGCGACGACGCCAGCGAGAGCTGCGACTTGTTGGCGCTGTCCTGCCGCCCTGCCAATGCCAATGACAATGCCCAATACCAAAACCATTCCATTACCACCACCCACATGGAAGGTATTTTTTGCCTCCCTTTTCCGGGACAAGAACAAAAGCCCGGAGCCTGTCTCCTGACTACTACTGTCCAGCTGATGATGGGCGGGCGATGGAATGGGCTGAGGAGAAGGGAGCCACTCCAGGACCAAGGCACCATTGCGGCGTTTTGCTTTATGCTTCCCGGTGCCTGGCGGGTCCTTGAACTGGAAATTAAGTCAACTCGGGGGCGCAAAAGGACTTCTTGCTCCGGCACGGCCGGTGTTCTGCTAACCCTGGCCTCATGCCTCTCCTTTTTTTGTCACTCGTCTTGCAAGTGTCTCTCTCTCGGTTTCCAGGCCATTCTCATTCTGGTCGGTGGTGCTACAAACCCGACGCCGCCGAAGTCTCGTCCATGCACACACACGCACCTGCGCACACACGGACACCACACATACCTACTAGTACACACCCAGAACCCGTATGTATTGTACACACAGGCAAACAAAATGAACAAACACAACACACAAACATTCACACATTCGCGTTCCATGTCGACCCCGAATTAGGTCTAGGAACAGCGGTTTCCGACAACGCCAACGACTCGCACCGTCCACGCCAGCGACCGTGACCCCCATCCCATCCGCCCTCCAAGCCAGCAGTTTCAAGCGCCATCGGGCAATGGACCGTGTCTGGGGCGTCTTGGTTTGGGAGACGGCTGCGCCGCCCGCCCGAGTCCATCTCAATCAATTAAGCAGAGATTACCCACTTTTCAGGGAGCCTTTCGAAACAGCGCCGACGCTCGCGAACAAAATTTACGGAGGAGCCCATCCCACCCAAAATCGGCGTCTTCCCGCCCCCGAACTTCAACCTCAACCTCAGCGGGCGCCCACCTACCTAGCCTTCCAAACTTTCCATCCTGCCCATCCGACGCCGGATTGAGAGAGCCCAGCACTTGTCCAACTGCATCCCGATTCGTTTGTCCCTCACCCCTCCTTTGACATCCCCTCCGTCTGCGTTCTTGAGATCGAAAAGCGAAAAAGAGAAGAAAGAGCGGTGATGAAATCTTTACCGCCCGTTGACTGGTCTACTTGTGTGGTGTTAGAAGTGTGTGGCCGTCTGAACTTCTCAGGCGAAACCCCCGCCAGCTAGCCCCAATGGGACAGCGACACTTCGGCGACACCAACCCAAATAACGCGACGCCCCTCGGGACCAGGTGGAGCCGCCGGATCTGATGGCAAGTCATTCCCGTGTATGGTGGAGGCGAGTCCTTTTTCATCCCTAAAATAATCGCCGCCTTCTTCTCCTCTCCTGAGTCCTGCTCGTCCACATGTCGCTGGCCGTCCTTGTTCTGGCTGGGGCTAGGACTGGGGCTGGTTGCGACCGCGATGGCTCGCCCGCCCTCTCACCCATTTGCTGGCACAGGCTAAAATGCCGCGTCGCTATATAAATATATATGGGGAAAAGAGGCCGTCTCGTTCGACTTCATTTAGCCCGACATGATCTGTAGTTCTGTATGTATACACTCCACAATTGTGTGTGTCTTCTGCCCCCCCCCCCCCCCCCAAAGCGTCTGAGGGCTGCCACCCATGCCTCCTTGGGCTGGGGCTGGCTGATCCCGTTTCTGGAGCGGCCTTCGGCAGGAAAGGAGAGCGCTATGCTTGTCTGACGGAACGTCCGCCCTGCCGCCGAGAGTCCCCATGCCATCCATAATGGACGGGAAGCTCGCTCCCCAGCCAGGTCAATGGATGTCAAGCGACCCCCCCCCTTCCCCCTCTCCTCTCCCCCTTTTTGCGGTCCTTCCGAGAGTCGCAGCACATTTCGCACTCGGCACGGCAATTTAAAATGTGAAGGCCCGGTCTTTATCCTGAATGCGGGAATCTCGACCTACAGCGAGCGATCTTTGTCCCCTTTTTCTGATCAGTCCGGGCTTCCCGGCCACCGAGCCAAGAACCATGGCCAGCCCTCCCCCATCGTAGCCTTTGACTGCCGAACCAATGTTTACGACATTGTCTGCCTGAAGGATGGGTCGTCCATGGCCGTGTCTGAGAGAGGGGGAGGGAAGGGGAAAACATGATCAGCGCAATCGCATGGTTTGCAGCAAGCAAACTCACTCCTAAGGTTCACCATTTGCTTGTTTCTCGCGGGTCTCCTGCGTCCCACCGTCCCGGGCCCGTGAATTGTCGATGCTGTGGTGTGGGGCTTGGTTACTCTAGGGGATCCGTGTTCTTTCTTCCGGGCTCACCCGCGTCGCCAGGCATCCGATTGAGCCATGTAACCCGTAGCACCTTAGTTCTTGGCGCCGCTTCAACCCAACGGTCCCGAAAAGCCGATGTTCCCTCAGCCACCGTACGATCACCCCTCTTATCCCTCCTGACAAAGGTCGACACGGAACCGGTCCTTCTTCACTTAATCTGGGTTGCATTGCGCATCATGACCAACACAAGATCCCCAGCAATGGCACAATGGCAGACTCGCACCACCAACGAATATCGTTTACTGGTGTTCTCGAGGACTTCGGATTTCTAAATCCTAAGGCTGGTGAGAGCTGACACTCGCTGCACTAAAATCCAACAAGGCGCAAGCCGGGACAGCCCCGGCGCTTGCTATTTCCGCCCCTTCGGATATCGTGAACAGGTACACCTGCAGGCCTGCCACGATCGCCGTACTCCTGCATATGGTAAAAATAAGCGCGGTCACGGAGTTGCAGGAAGAGACACATTCCATAACCTATGCGAGGAGGCCGGCCCGGATAGCGTAGAGACGACACCACCCACCCCCAGAGCTCAGCTTCTAAACCTTGTCATCAGCGGCATCTGCTCTCTCCAGATCGACTCCGAAATGCGGACGACAAGTAGCAGCAGTCTTGGTGGTGTATGTACATGTACACTACATACCAACTGCACCCATCACCCCCTTCCCACCTCAAAATGCTGATGATCATTTCGGGCCACTCTGAACTGTCAGGACCAACCCCCACTACCACCACCCAGCCTTCACAGTCCTCAAACAGCCGAAACGTGCCTGGCCTCCGGCTCGCAGCGCGCCCCTGCTCCATCCAATGCTGCCGGCGGTCGACTGTCCATTCAGTTGTCGAGATAGAATTGCACGGGCCAATGGCCTGTCCACTCCCGTGCATGTTTAGCAATTCCGACCCGGTCGATGCGGCGTTCGTTCCGCTGGCGGGCGTTCAAGGCTAGCTGGCTGAAATGGTTGTGGCCCACTGTGCTTCGGATGCGCTTCATCGTGTTATGGGACAGACAGTACATGTCCACCATCGTAGAAAAGACACCATAGGTAAGCTCCCTGCTGACTGAGATTTAAACTTTTGCCAGCTGGAGTTTACGAGCCGGGCATCAAATTACTTTGCCCTGGAGTGCGGGCAACAGTCTGAGCCCGAGGCTGCGCCCGAGCCCTGGAACAGAACCTGAACCACATCTTGTCATGTTGCAAAGCGGTGATGTGGGCTTTGGGCTCGTGCGCTTCGGAGCGGAGTTGGCACTGACGCCTTTCGACTAATATTGGGCAACTCAAAGTTTAGTCGCTGAACATCAACAAAGTCAATAACAGGCCGATCTCCAGAAGATGGCATTATACCAAGCGAGACACCGCTTGATCTTCATATCTCCATCGTCGGGATGACCATCAGACTGTTGCCGACGGTATCCTCATCTCCCATGAATCGACTGCAGTCCCTGGAAGAAGATTGTTACCAGTGACATATCTCCTACCTCGTCCCTCTTCCACCTTGAACTCCCGTTCTCCACGGACTTATCCAAGAACCGAGATATTGAAGCTTTGCAAGCGATGCCATGATCTTTGCAATTCCTTTCTATGTGAATGATGCCGCCAAACCATATCCCCCAACTCCACGGAATATGCATCCGTAGATAAATCACGCACTGGTACTGGTAGGCATCTTGACCTCGACGCTGCCGTCGGCCATCCCAAAATACGCAGCCACGGGCTTCTGCGCGCCGCTCGCTATTTCCAGCCCGTTGTTGCCGTAGAACAGGCCAATCTCGGCCACACCGGGGATCTTGATCAGCCGGTCGGCCAGCGCGTCCACCTGCCAGACGCCATTATCCGCATTCCCGGCCTGGATCCCGCCTTCCTCCCTGTCCCTCGGCAGCAGCAGCGGCGCAAATGGAGCGTCAATAATCCACATACCGTTGTCGGTGACAATGGCGCCCGCCTTGCCCGGAAGCCCGGGGCGGATGCGGGGGTTGTGCGAGCCCATCGCCTTCAGCTCGGCCAGCACCCGAGGCGCCGACATGGGCAGCACCTCAATGGGAATGCCCTTCTTCCAGCTCGTGCCCAGCCGCGCCGAAAGCTTGCGGAAGTCAGCCACGCACACGAACCGCTTGGCCGCGGTCGCCACCAGTTTCTCCTGCCACAGGCACGCGCCCCCGCCCTTGATCAGGTTCAGGTCCGCGTCCACCTCGTCGGCCCCGTCAAAGGCCACGTCCAGCTGCGCGTCCGCAGACAGCTTGTTGATGTACTGCAGCGTCAGGCCCGCGGCTTCGATCAGGTCTTCGCTCTGCGCGCCCGTCGGGTAGAAGATCATGTTGGCGGTCGCCGTGGGGCCCAGCGCCGCGATCGCTTCGACCACGTACACCACTGTGCTGCCGGAACCGATGCCCACCCGTGTGTATTCGGGCAGCAGGTAGTCCTTGACCGCTTGGTATGCGGCCAGGCGCTTGGACGTCTCGACGAACTTGGCCTGCTCCTCGGCGGGGAGGGCAGACGATGACGTCGACATGGCCATCTTGGACGATAATGATGATGAATAACAAGATGATATATTGGGTAAAAGCAATTCCTTACGACTTGTTCTTGTTGGCCAGGTCGAGTGAAACCGTGCCTGTTGCTGCGGCTTCAGGTGTTGATGATGATGATGATGATGGTGGTGGTAGTGGTGGTGAGACTCGAAAATCCCGCCAATGCAGACAGTTGCAGCAGTCACTAACAGAGCGGGGTGGGACCCGCGTACAACTCTGTTTAGCCTCGTCGATGCTCTTGCTGGGCCGCCGACAGCGATAGCGATCATGTGACGACTCGTAGAGCTTGCCGAGAACCGTTGCAATTGTTTTGGTCGAGTGCACCTTGCGGCGGGAAACATTACCAATATTAAAGGGGATATAAAAGGTGTTGGACTTAGTCAGGCCACTGACCAAAGTCGGAGCTAAGAAGCCCCGATGTTCACTCCGTGGGGTGATGTGCGTATGTCCACCGAGGACGAAATCACGTGAGGACAAAAGAACTCAAAGTTGATGCACGTGATAGGCAAATCACAACTCTGAATTAGATATATTTCCCCTTTGCTAGATTTCACTGACCATAATATAATGAATGGTAAATGCCCCGACAACCTATTTTATACTTTTATTCTTTTCTATTTCTTTTTAAAGTACAGATGCCATCAACAGATAATCTCTCACATGTCTCAACTACGACAATGCCGTTTATAGACGCCAAAAAATCGTATCTTCCTCATAGTATGCCTTGCATTTGTAAAGGATTCATGTCAGTTAGTGTTTGTTCATTGTAAATAAGCGGTCGGTACGAGCTTGATAACAACAAGCAGCTCTCCACATCCTTCTTCTATGAGAAGTTAGAAGATGACTATTATGAATTTTCTCGTTTCGACTATTAACAACCTTGAGTAATATGCTATAATTTATGAGATGTTAATATATTATGGTCAGCTTGACAAATTGCACTATACTATAGGGCATATAGTGAGCGATAAAATTTCTCCATTCATATCTACTGTTTGATTTTTAGAGTTCATGATTCGTGCTTTGTCAAATGGAGGATACGATAGCTCTGCACAGGGAGTTGGGATTTCAAAGACTCTTCTCAGTGATGGGAGTGAGGAAGCACCTGTTTCAAAGTTCAACTCTATTGGTCATCTAGTCACAGTCGGCTTCGCATGGGACACACATTTCCAGTCGAGCTTACTTTACAGAAGACCTTACAAATACTCTAGGCCGAAAGAAGCTCACATCTCTAATCCAGGTTTTCCACACCACAACAAATTGTACACACAACTCGCTCTCACTTGTATCGCGTTAGCGGAGCTCTCTCGGTGCAACAACGCCCTGCCTCATGATAGAGAGAAGAGAGGTCTTGGACTTACCCGTGCTGGGATCAATCAGCCTCCTTTAACTAAGCTCACACTGCTCGACTGAATAAGTACGTAGTCTTAATTGAGGCAAAACGCTGCCGTCGCCTTGCAAGCACCGTGCTTGGCCCCCATCCAAAGAGCCTCAGCTTCTAACCTCCCACTTTCCCAGCCGTATTCTAAGTGAGCCGAGTAGAGCATTTTTGAAACTGCATTCTAGGCCCCCGATCATCGATTGGAGATCAAAAGCACTCAGCTAAACAGAAGTAGCGTCAACCGCTCTTTACCCTTGATAACAGAATATAGACTACCCAAACGAGCAAATGCCCTCTCCCGTGCAAACAGGCACTCCGCACATACCAAGCTGCCGACTCAGTGATCTCACGGCCCCTCCGCAACATCTGTGTGCCACCAACTGCTCCGCTCAGCCTACCGCTACCCGTGGTAGTTACTTACACACTCCAGCATGTAAGTGAGGTTATTGACTATTAGAATTCACTAATTTATGGAGGTTCCTCCTTTGATATGTAATGAAATCTAATACTGACTGACGCTTTGATCATCTGATTAAAAGTGGCCGGCCCATCCCGTTTGATTAGGAGGAGATCAAACTATCTTTGGTCGTTTTCCATGGTTGTTGGCTCCGTCAATGAGTCATTCACGTAACGTTTCATAAATCGAGGAATTTCTTTTTCTTTCTGTATCTGCTGATGGTGCTGGTGGATTATTCATTCATTCACTCATAAATTATTGCTATGATTATAATCTTACTTCCTCTTATTTAACCCTTCCTCTTGCTTTGGGCTCACCTCCTTCAAACCTGTTACCTGATTATGTGCTGTTCAGATTGTTGCATTCGATTTGAATTCACCGACACTCAACCGACTCCGAACTTACTCGCTCGCTCTGAGCTCACTCACCCCAAACTCACTCACCCCAAACTCACTCACTCACGCATGCACAGTTGGATGTAAAGGGGTGTACTATTTATACTATTAGCAATTCAAGGGTTGTATAGTAGATAACGAACTAGGGCCTTCTTCGGCGACACGCACCAAGGGATCGTCGGCACCTTTCTAGCGATAATTGATGAAGAGACACGCTACTTGGCTGTCTCAAGCACTCCATATACCTCGTCACTGCGCTCTTAGTTAAGTCTAAGAAGGAGAAATGGTGTGGTGGTGGGTGGTGGGACATACTTGTTGCATGCCTTACAGCGAGTTTGAAGGATGAGTCCATGTCTCAGTATGTTAGGTTGGGTTTGTCATTTCTGCTATAGCAGTTTAACTATCCCCTGACAAGCAACTTAGAAATCTTCACTTCAATAAGAGTGATAACAGTCTCTTTACTGCAACTTTTCTTAAATGAATGGTAGAAATTGACTCTGTTCACTCTGATCTCCCCTTATTGTCATCCCCTCCGTTTTACGGCGACAATAACTTTGTCTCTCGTCCCCTTAACTCCGGTACACCCACCTTTGTAAGCCACCCATCGTGCACACCTGCTTAGCTCAGTGCTGGAATCTGAAGTCGAGCCTTTTGTTGCCCTGATCTTTGGTGGTGGCGAGGTACTCCAGCCGCTCCTCCACGGTCATGGCATTCCACTTCTTGTCACGCCTTTTGTTCCGGATGTTATAGTATGCCTTGACGAATCCGTACAAGACAAAGTTCATGCAGGTGATTGCCAGCAACTGTCGATTTCCGCGCCGGTATAGCGGGGCGTCATCTACCCCCACGGTTAGTGATTGGGCTGTAGCGGAACAGTGGAAAGAGGGAACATACCTTTCCGGTAGATGTTGGACGAAATGATACCGCTCGCCTGGACAAACATGTTGTAGCAGGCCGCGGAAACAGTGCGTGACCGGACTGTGTTCGAGTTTCGCGAGTTCCAACCGACCTGGATGGGGTGTGCTGTTGTTGTGATCGAGGTTAGTTGCTGTTACAAATAGTATTTGAGGGGGTGGCAAAGAGAGAGAGAGAGAGAGAGAGAGATCTTACGATTTGGCCAACTGAGAAGAAGCGTCGTGACCGTGTATATCACCCATCTGTTTGTGTTGGCTGTGTCGACGACGTTCAAGTAGATTAGGAACGGGAAGACCCAGATCTGTCCAGTCAACGAGACGTATGTTAATTCGTTGATGATTTCAGCGAGATACGTGATGCCCAGCATAGTTATCACTGTAATATCGTGTGTCAGTTTTGCCAAAGCCACGAGATTTGGAGCTAGAAAAACTCACTGTGCAGGACGGTCCAGGGGATAGCCAGCAAATTGGACTGGAACGTGTCGAATCCCAGCCCCTTAAGCGAGAGGGTGAGATACTGGTTCGGCGGTGTGACCGGGATCTGGAACGTGAGTCCGATAATGTACAGCGGCCTAAGAAGAAAACAAGATTCGTTAGTTGCCTATATCGCACAAATATTGGGTTGCATTAGGATGTCTTCTTACCAGAGATCATAGTCTTTAAGGCTCTTCCACAGCAGTCTGGGGGTAATGGGCTGTCGGTTGTGCATGCCACTCTTGCTCGGGTCTTCGCGAAGGACGCGGTTGACGATGATCTTCTCCTCCCGTTCATTGAACCACCCTTTCTTTCCACGGAACCAACTCGCCGTTTGGCACGGCCCGGCCGGCATGAGAACAAAAGACAAGAGACCGATTACGAGAGTCATCAAGCCCTGTGCAGTTTATTAGTGACGTTAATGGAGATTATAAATGGCTTAGAGACACTGTACCTCAATCAAGAACAGCCATCTCCAGCCAGCAAGGCCCGCAACACCTCGCATCCGCAAAAGGCCGTAGGCAAACAGAGCCGAGAGAATATCAGCAACACTCATGGCTGTCCAGAAGAAGCCCAGGCGAAGGGACAGCTCGTGATGCTTGTAAAAGTACGAGAGATATAAGATGATCTGGGGAACACGAACGTTAACAAACAAGTAACAATAACACAACCAAAGAGGGAGCTTCTCACATCGGGGATGAAACCGCCCTGCAAAATGCCGAGCAGTGCGCGGGTGGCCAGGAATGAATCACGTCCAGTCAACCAGAACTGGGAACCGGCGACAATACTCCACAACACCATTTGGGCTGGGATCCAGCGATCGGGGCCCAGCCACTTGGACACCAGCTGAGACGGCAGCTCGGCGCACAGGAAAGCAAGCTTGAATACGGTGTTTCCCATGTTGAAATCTGTATAGAAGCCCAGGTTAGTAAGAGACAAGACATGGACGGAGGGAGCTTCGAGAATAAAGGGCTGGGCAGAGCTTACCATCGGTGTCCAGGTGGAGATCCTTGAGAAAGTCGTCTGTATTGGCTTGCGAGATGTTTGCGCGGTCCAGCTCGAGGGCCATGAACATGATGCAGGCCCAGACCATGATTCGAAAGTCGATCTTGCGCACCAGACTGTGTTCCTCGCCCCAGGTCCATCGAAAGAGTGGGTCGAAAGCACGGAGGTTCTCCCTAATTGACAAGAAGTGTACTGGTTAGTACCTAACAAGTCGACTGAAGTGTTGGTGGATTACCACATAAACTAAATCCTGTCTTACCAATCTGACTGCGGTTTATACTTTTCTGCTGTCTCCGAGTCGTCGAAGACGCTGGGCTTAACGATGTGTTAGTCATGCTAAGATGAGGAATTAGGGCGGAAGGTGTCCTACCAGGGTGGCAATGGCACCTGGGTCATAAACCTTAGTCCGCCGAAACCAGAAACGCTTCTCCTCGAGGGCGACGCCGAGAGGAGGCACGATGCTGGTCACAGATACGTTGGACGCATCCAGTTCCCCCTTGCTGTCGCGGTCCGAGTCCCTCGCGGGGCTGATCGGGTTCTCGATCACCAAGACGTCCCCTCCCGACTTTTTGGTCAGGACGGTAGTCATGGTAGGCGGTGTTCTTATCGTATGTGGTTTAGGGAGTTGGGATAACCGCTGACCATGGACAGAAGCACGACAAGTGGTCGTCACTGATGATAACTACAACGTTACGAGCCAGGCGCCGAGCCTTCTTATCAAAGACGGCGACCTGGTGAGGTGGCAGCAGTCTAACCCGGGGTTATTCACACGGAGTTTGTGCCGCACAAGGGAGATGGCGAATGGCTGCCACATTATCGCGTTTTACATGCATTCAGGCGCCCTCTACCGAATAGGATGTGGCATGCAGCCGACACACACATGGCCAAGCCGCGCCCAAGACTTTCTGGGCCCTGTTCTTTCGTGCTCTGCTGCAGCATCAAAATCGGAACCCTGGTTTTCCAACGAATCTGGACTCAACAGAAGTCAAGATGCTACAGTGACGAAGAACGTGGCATTGCGTTCCAGACCTAGCTGGGCCATCCGGTCCTTGGACTAAGCAAGCCAACCCATCAAATGTCAGCTCATGACCATTGCTTTTTTCTTCCTTATTTTTTTTTCTTTTCTTACATAAAAAAGCTTGTTGGGGCGTGAACAAGAGTGGCAAACTGAAGTATCACGGCCCAGATGATCGGAGCCGTCCGTGTGCTGCGGCTGGTGGGAATGCCGAGTGAGTGCCTTAAGCAATGAAACACCACCACGACGCAAGCAAGGGCAACGATCCATGTCAACAACCCTTCCAAACGACACCCTAGGTCCCAGAACCGTGTCCTTGGAATCATCACATCACCGCCAGGTTTCCCGTTGTACAATATTCCCATGAACGCCCCTTTCCCGGCTAGTGTGAAATTTGGCAGTCCTTTGCCGTGTCGGGGGGCATGGCGTGATAGAAACGTGCTTGACGTGCTTGGCGTGGCCCCTGACGCAACCCCAACTCGCCCGCAGTCATTTTTCCCAGCCCGCTGATTGGACAATTCCTATTCCATAACAACATCTCTTCATTGCGACATCTCCCAACTCGCTATCTGCCCAATCCAGAAAGCCGGCCGGTCTGAGTTTGTGTAGGAGGCATTATTATTACAAGTCCATGTCGCCACTCTTGGCTGGGAGGGCTAGTGAGCGATCTAGCCCTCTGAAAGTCCCCATGTGGAGAATTCATGATTGGCCTCGGCCAGAATCCAGCCAACACGACTCTGATACCGATCTGGCGTGGGGGTTGAATGTCAGGAAAGACCGATTGCCCGAGTAAGGCTCATGACATCTCGGCGGCCACTCCAAGTTCCATGTAGTTGTACATGCGTGTTTGATGAGAACACCCACTTCAGCTCCCTTTCCCCGCAGCTCGCGAATCTGGGTGCCAGCCAGACGAGAGAGAGTACGCCATCCGAGATGATATCCTGTCATATGTACTAAAATAATATCCGATTCCAGTTGTTTGTTAAGTCCGGACTCCCCGCCAATTGCCAGCCTGGGATTATTATCACGGCATCCACTACTGGGAAATCGTCATCACTTGACACTATGGCTGATTCGACAGTCGGCGCACAGCGTTCGACGCCGTGGGACTCATAGGGTGTAGGAATGTAACATTGGAGAGGGGAGAGGTGGGGTCAAACACTTGAACAATGGCGCTTGAGATATGCTTTTTCAAAGGCATCATATTAGTGTCGAAGAGAAGCCATCAACATGTGCAACCACCTTGGCTATAAAATGGTAGAGAGCTCGCGGCTTTTACAATTGCAGCAGCCACAAGAAATTTCCAACATCAAACAAAGTGGCCTTATACACTACCTACATACACTCATCAACAAATTCCCCTCGCCACTGCGAAACCATGGCTCCTTCGGCTATCGAGACTGAGTTGCCCGTCGTCGGCGTGAGCACAAAGGCACCAGTCCGCGCGGCACCCCTGGGGCTGTCAGGGGCTCTCAACGCCTACGAGGCGTTTGACGTCACACCAATCATTGGTCGTGAATTTCCCAAGGCCAACTTGGTTGAGTGGTTGAATGCCCCCAACTCTAATGAGCTCATCAGGGAACTCGCCATCACTAGTAGGTTCTACCAGCACCACCCGAGCCTAATGATCATTATCTGACAGAAATTACCTAGTCTCCCAGCGAGGCGTCGTCTTCTTTCGGGCTCAGGACAACCTCACCAACGACCTGCAGAAGACACTGATCTTGAAGCTTGGCGAACTCACTGGGCGGCCTGCTTCTTCGGGACTCCACATCCACCCTGTTCTCAACTCGGACCGTGAACTTGGTGGCAGTGACCCAGAGATTAGCACCATCAGCTCGAAGCAGACCAAGGCTTTCTACTCGTCTACACTCCCCGGCACGATTAGCTCCAAGAGACAGAACAGCGGCCAGTGGCACAGTGATATTGCCTTTGAGCCTATCCCGGCTGACTACTCGTCTCTGCGCATCACGGAGCTTCCCACAACTGGAGGAGGTGAGCAAATTTACCTTCCTCGTTGAAGTAACTGTCATGACTGATCACCTGCCTGGCTTAGACACTCTCTGGGCGTCTGGCTACGAAATCTACGACCGCATCAGCGAGCCATACCAAAAGTTCCTTGAAACACTCTCTGTCACCTTTGCGCAGCCTGGCTTCAACAAGGTAGCCGAGAACTCCGGGTTCAAGCTGTACGACAAGCAGCGGGGCGCCCCTGAGAACGTCGGCACGGATCTCAAGGCCGTCCACCCCGTTGTCCGCACTAACCCTGTCACCGGGTGGAAGAGCATCTTCCCCGTTGGCGGTCACATCTCGCATATCGATGGTCTAACCGAAGACGAGAGCTCCAAGCTTCTGACCTGGTTCCTCGACCTCCTCTACAAGAACCACGATCTCCAGGTGCGGTTCAAGTGGCAGGGCGCCAACGACATTGGTAAGCAACTTCCCTCGGTCTCTCCTTGCCATGCTTGGTGCGTCTTCTAACAGAGACGCCACAGCCATCTGGGATAACCGGTCCGTTTTCCACACGGCAACCTTTGATTACCTTGAGGGCCCGTATGGCGAGCGCTTCGGCAACCGCGCGGTTGGAGTCGGCGAGGTGCCATACTTTGACCCCAACAGCACCTCCCGGAGAGCTGCCTTGAGCAAGCAAAACTAAGTGGGTAGCTTGCATGATGACGGAAGGTTTGAAGATGGACGATAATTTGCCGTCAATGCTCTCTGCTCTGTATATTCAAAACATACTATATGTAGACCAAACTCTATGATTGTAGCTAGTTTCATGCATATAGTATTTATTGACTTCTCCCAGGGTGCTTGCGAATAAAGGTATCGACTAGATTAACGTAACATTTGTAAAGTATTATAACACCAAGATAACACTTGCAAGGCGGTGGCAAGGACAATGTACATGTTGCGGCTGAGGCCTCCTCCCCGATCCCTCCTCTTTCCATTGGTTCCCGCTCAGCAAAGGAGCAAGTGAGGGGTCACAACAAATGCAGGATTAGCTCAAGTCTCTTCCCCGCCCCTCATAAAGGAGAAGTTGTCGGGGAACATCGTACTCATTCGGGTTCTCATGGTCAGCGATCCTCTGCTCTGACCCGAGTCCTCCAAGCGGAAATGGATTCACTCTCCATGGCTGCGAACCTTGTGGGCATAGCTCAATCATCTCTTCGAACCATCAAGCAAGTCTATGAGCTCACCACAGAAACCAGGAATGAATTCTCTGAGATTATGCCACACATTCAACAGTCCGAAGCTAGTATTTTACTTCTGGAGATTATTGCTTACGGCCTTTCAACGAACGACGTTCTTCCGGGGACCAAAATTTATCTCGATCTCTGCCGCCGCGATATGCTCCAAATGCAAGGTTTGTTGGATAAGGTCATAAACGGGGAAACATACCCCGAGAACCTCATCAAGAGGATCCCAGAAGGGATCAACACTTTTATGTCGTCTGTGAATCTTCTCAGAGGTTTCACTCAAGAGTAGGCCGCGGCCCCTGGGGAAAAGAAGCCAACGTTGAATGAATGTGGCTTCTAATCAGTTAGTCTACATACAGAGCTCAGACAAGGCTTGCCTTTAAATCCCTCCGGGAACGGGTTGGAGAAGCACCAAAGAGTGTCAGATTCGATATTATCTCGATTGAAACACGACTTTTCGGCCTCAAAGCAGGAGCTAGAAGAGATGCAAGTGGCGCCAAGGATGTTCATCACTCAGCTTGAAGGCTCGGGTATTGCTCGAAAAAGGTTCAAGTTCAGCTCCACAGACGAATTCGTGTACACCATCACCATCATCAGCCAGAGAGAGGACCGGGAAGCCGAGCCGGAGCACACGTTTGCTCGAGCAACATTGGATACCGGATGCCATGAAAACTGGGTCTCGGCGGCCGTCGTTAATCGGGGACGACTTGAAGACAAGATCATGGAGGTCGATGACAACGACACTGGGGTATCATTGAGTGGCCATTCGATGAGGCCCCAGGGAGTTATAGAATTGACATGGTTCATGGCCATTCCTGGCTCAAACTCGCAAAAAACAAGGGCCGACAACTTTTACGTCTTTGACGAGCTCCCAGTAAATCTAGTTCTCGGGAAGTCGTTCGTACAGCAAGAGTTCAGATTGATCTCCAGGTTTGCATTGGGGAAGGTCAAGCAGGGCACTTTGACAACTGGTAAGAAATCCAGAAGTATCAAGACATGGAACCGAGGACTAATCACCATTAGATGAACTGCAGGAAATGGAAACCTCCATCAAGCAGAAGGACGCTTCTAATAAGGAAATAACGACATTCCGTTCCGCAGTTACGTCATTGACCCGTGAAGTCCAACGCCAGCAGAAAGCCGACTCCCGAGCTGCATCCAGGGGCACTGACACCCCATTCTCGGCTTTGTTTGGTTCGCGGACACCACAGCCGCTGTCTAGCACCTGGAGTGGCTCTAGAAGCTTGGCCACGTCGAGTGATCCGGCAGGGCAACTCCAATTCCCCAGCGTTCAGGACCCTGAAGTCCCATTTGGCGGCGGGAGAGAGGAAGAAGAAGTTAGTCTGGAGGGTGCGATAACCGAGTCTACACCTGACCATTGAGAGAAACATAGCATAATCTAGGTGGTCTTGCGCAAACAATTTATCCTCCATGACCATGCAGGAGTCACCGATATGAGTTAATAGGACGGAAGAGTTGAAGGATGGTTGGTTTCTCTGGCACTTGAAACGGGGTGTACGTTAGAGAATTTTGAAACTGAACTAGTCCCACAGGAATGGAGAGGAGGAGATGTATTGAGCGTTCATTTGGGGGGTTGGGGGTTGAAGATACTATCATTTATACATTTATCTGAACTAAATGCACGTATCAAGTCCTAAGAAAATATGGCGGTTACAACTGTTTTTAGTAAGTCTATAATCAACGCAAGGATTGATAGTATAATAGTTTGCTGTCCAAAAGAAAAACACTTCTGCCTTGTGCCATGGAGGCCACAGAAATGATGCCAATCTTCTAACTTTCACGTTGAAGATCGGGTGGGTTGTATCGAGCCTGCCAGCCAAGGACAGTCAGCCATGACAACATCTGAGTTCATAGCGGTCACCTGCTGAATCGCAAAGTAATTAACCATGACGGGTTCTTCCTCCGTCAACCCTGCTGCTTCTGCCATGGCACCCTCAAAGGCATGGCATACCATAGCCTTCAGTTTGGATCACGAGCACGTAACTGAGAACTCGACCCCCTTGCTCCCGCCACCCCCGACTCCTTGTAGGTTGAACATCAGGTTGTCATTCCCCACTGGATGAATGGACATGTCGGCGGTATCAAATAGTCCGTCAAAGTTCATGCCGTTGCAGATGCCTTGATCCTCCCATCCCGCCTCTGTGGACGACTGGCCTCGCTGCTGGGCCTCGTCACAAACGTGACCTGGCAAGAAAGTGCACTGACTCTCAAAGCATTGTCCATCTTGCTCGCCAGTTGCTAGGCCGTTAAGAAACACCTCAGAGACATGGTTAGACCTCGCCAGTACGCTGTCATTGGTAGACTAGTAGCAGGCTGGAGAGAGGGGGCAAGGCAATTGCTGGTATGGGTAGAGACGCCCAGTGTTGGGTCATTACTGAGAGAGTTGATGGTGAGGATGTTGAATTTGCAAGGAGAGTAATCCTCTGATGGCGGGGTGTTTGTTAAGTTTCTTTCACTGGCTGTTGCCGCCGAAGATCGTTGCTGCTTCTTTGCGTTCTGCCTTTTTTGGCGGCGGCGGCGGCGCATCAGCAGTGAGTAGCGGTTCTTAATGGAGAGCGGCGCGCGGGCCTGGAGGAAGTTCTGAGACATGAGCTTCCAGTTGTGGCCGTAGAGGGCGACGAGGGGGCAGAGGAACTTGTCCTATCACATGGTCAAGTCAGTTCTGTTGAAATCTTCTGTTGATAATTATCAGCTGCATGTGCGCAGAGTGGGTACATACCTCGTCCGCAGACCACGGGCTGTGGTCCAAGTCTGGATTAACATTATCGTCCCACCGCTTGGCACATTGCTCGCCATTACGAGTGCCGACTTGGCCAGCCACGGCAACCCACCGTGGGCCGTGGTTGGCCACCGCTTCTCTCAAACACTGGTCCTCAGCTACGGACCGCACGCCAGTATTGACCGTTGGTCTTGGCCTTGGAGGAGACGCAGGAGTGGTGACATCTCCAGGCGAGAGAGAGGAGTCAGATACTCGGACCATGGTAATCTGATGTGTGATCTCCGAAGAGGTGGCTTTCTGACTCGGAAAGAAATGAAACAGGGCAAGCCCTTCGTCGCAGGCGCAGAACAGCAGACGAAGTTGATGGTTGCTCAACGGCAGCTTCAAGATTGCTATTTCCAGGAGATAAATCCATGCCGATGGAAGTCAGCAGTTCCCCCATGTCAGAGTAGGTAGGGAAAGGTACTAAGGGTGTATCTAGCCCAACCAACCAGATCATCTCACCCCCTTCAGCCAGGATAAAGGGACCCCCAACATTTACTTGAGCCATCCGGAGTCAACAGAGGTGAGTTCTCAATCCTGACTCATGTGGGTTCAGATTTTGACTTTGATGACCTTTGACACGCAAAGTCATAAATGTACCAATTAGGATCGAAAGGCGTCGGCTGTCGGCGTAAAGTAAATTAATCCGATAAACTTCGTGGTAATGGGCTGAACCGCTCCGACATCATTGTAATGTTGAATGGTAATAATTGGGTACCTTCAAGGTTTGATTTCAGTGTGCAATGACTTATATATGTCACGTAAAATTCTGTGTGCGCTGTGATAATCTTCCGATATTTCCACATCAAAGCTCCGAGATGACAAGACGCCATGCAGTCCTATCTCCAATATCGTCGAATGCGAGCGGCAGTAAAAGACGACCTCAAACGAAGGCACGTCATTGTCAACAAGTCCATCGTCGTCGGCACCTTGACTGGCACGTCAATCCCCGATACCAAGGTTGAAATCGACAGCAGCAATAATACTCCCCAGGAAAACAACCGCGAGAAGAAACCTGTTTGGAGCGAGGTACCAGGCATCACAGTTTCTCGTCCCGCAGAGTACGATGGCAGCGTCATCTACATGGTGGGATGGAGAGATGAGGATCCCCTGAACCCTCACAACTGGACTATCGGCCAGAAGCTGGTTTGCATGTTTGGCGTGTGCCTCCTCATCATTGCCATCATTATCCCATCCTCCATCGACGGGCCCGTCTCCATTGCGTTCAGCGAGCACTACGGTGTGGGCCCCATTGCTAGGTCTATGACGACAGGCATTTTCCTGATCGGGAGTGGCCTAGGAGCTCTCGTTGCCGGCACCGTGTCAGAAACGTTTGGCTCCAACGTCATGTACATGACCACCTTTGTGGTGTCCATTCTCTTCATCCTGGCCAAGGCGTTGGCACCAAACTTTGGAGCAGCCCTGGTGTTTCGCTTCCTGACGGACTTCTTCGGCTCGACGCCCCTGACGGCGGCCAGCAGGAGCGTTGCCGACGTCTGGAGCCCGCTGCAGATGATGATCGTTGTGCCCATCGGCGCCATGATGTCGTACACCGGCCCTCTGCTTGGCCCCATTATTGGTGCATATCTCCCCGAGATCGGCTTTCGTTGGGCTGAGTGGATCTCCCTGATTCTGTCCAGTGCCGTCCTAGTCTATCTCGTCTTGTTCCAGCCTGAGACATACCGGCCGGTGCTTCTGGAGTGGAGAGCACATCATCTCCGCGACCTCACAGGCGACAACCGTTACCAGCTCCACGGCGAGCACGCCACAACCCACAATTTAGGGCGAAGACTGGCGACTAACATGTATCGACCCTTCCTCATGGCCTATCACGAGCCCATCATAATGGTCTTTTTATTGTATTTGACCATCATCTACTTTGTTTTGTTTGCCTTTCTTAACGGATATCCTTATATTTTCAAGCAGACGTTCGGCTTTTCCCAATCCCTGACTTTCATTCTATTTGCGGGCTTGCTGATCGGAGACCTGTCCGTCGCCCCCCTCGTCTCGCTGATTTGGGGCTGGGCCAAGAAGGCTGCTGCTGCAGGAACGCTGACACCCAAGTTGTGTCTGTGGTACGGCATGCTTGGCGGCTCTGTCATGATGCTTGTCTCGCTGTGGTGGCTCGCATGGACATGATACGTAAGGAAATTATCCCGTTTATGATTTCGATCTCGCTGGCTTTTCCCATCTTAGCCATCCATCAGCATTTGGGTCCCCATTGTCGGCTCCGTCTTCTTCGGCTACGGTCTTATCAGCATCTTCATCACCATGTTTCTCTACATCTGCTTTGTCTATAACCTGCATCCGCTATGTCATTGCAGGCGCCTTGATCCCTGCCTCGGTCCCCATGTACGAGAATCTGGGACCGCACAAGGCATTGACTATCCCGGCTGTTCTGGCTACCCTCATGGCTCCCGTGCCGTTTGTTCTGTACAAATAATTATAGCGCCAGGATCAGGAGCATGAGCAAAAACGCCATCCACTGATGCATCATGATATGATAAAAAATCTAACATACATACACGAAGAGTGGGGGCTAATCGAGGATTGCTCGGAGGATTTTCAATAAAACGGCCCACGCACTGAAAAGGAAAGGCGATAATATTTGTGCATTGAAGGATTCGTCCAAGCTGGGACATGGGACCGAAAAATATCGGGCACTGATTGGCGTTTGTGGGATCAATGGACCAAATGCGATAAGTGGCTGGGTTAGAAAGCTATTGTACTAGTCCTGACAGATTGTAAATGGGGAACTAATTACTCTGGTTTTGCACTGCCCCAATCTATGTACCGTATGTAGATAGTATTTGAGACAGTACAAATGCGTCCTGCTTTTTGGGGTTGAGCTTAGTGGCTCTCGCATCATCTTCCTGCATAAAACTCGGCATCCAGGGTTGCACTGACTAGGCAGGTTATCAAACGAAGTGCGTCTGCGCCTCCAGCTGAAAAGATAATTGGCGAGGAGTTGTACATAAGTGGTCCTTTGCCTGAACATGTTACCCGTCGACCAATTCTAGGAGTCCGAGACCTTACTACTCCTCTCTGCTCCACACATCCGGGACATCCCTACACTACTGATTTTGCGGTTTCTGACAAGCTAGAGGCGGCAACATCCTTGTCGATCCGAGGATTCCCTCTCACCAGGTTAAGAAGCGGGAGGAAGAGTTCCTTGGATCCCGCCTCGCTGGCTGCCTTGGCTTTGATGTCCTCCCAGCTCGCCCAAACCCATCCTTCGCACTTGTTCGGTTCCATCCTCTGAAGAAAGCGCATGGGTTAGCTACCCGGCCTACGTCGGGACCGAAAGGGAGGGGTGGGGGCACAGCTTGATTAATATTCTAACCTCGGGTTGCTGCTCAGGGTCTACGCGCTCGCACTTGATCCAGATCGTAATATAATGTTTGTTGTTTTCCACAAACAAGTCATTTGTTACGCCGACAATTTTGACGCCGCGGATGACTAAACCGCTTTCTTCCAGCGTCTCCCGTTCAACACAGGCAAATATTTCTTCGCCATACTCAAGATGGCCGCCAGGAAAGGACCATTGGCCTATACACCCGAGACAATACGTCAGTAGGTTACACAACGTAAATCTAGCATTTGGCCGAAAAGAGTCCAGCACCTCTTGTTGATGGGCGGGTCGGTTATCTTACCTCCGCCAAGGGGTCCAATTCGCTGCCCAGCAACAACGCGGCCTTCGTTATCACTGGTGATCCCAATCACGGCCACTCTGGGGTTTTGAAATGCACCGCTCATGTTGGTTGGAGGCTGGGTGATAGATAGATGGGTAGAGCAGGTTTCGTTTTCTAGGGACTGCAGGACAAGAAGGGAAGGACATTTGCTACATTGCCTGCCCACTCAGAAATGCCCTTCTTATAATGGTCCCCAAAAGAAAGTTGCTGCCGGTGGGCCGGAGCCTTGGAGGCACAGTGCATGCGCATGCCTATCGAATGCCTAACTATTGTCAGGGTATCCCGCCAATGGTATGGCATGGAACTGGGCTGGTGGAGGTAACATTAACCCTGTAATGGTTACACCAAGTAGCCAAGCCGTTGATCAATCATCTGTGTCTCCCCCGTTGGCCCTCATCGGTCCTCTTCGGAGGGATCATCATCATCATCATCATGGCAAAAGCCCGCACCGCCTCCTGTTGGCAGTACGAGTAACAAATCAAGGTTTGCCGGCATTAAAGTACCCACCCATTTGTGCGGTCATGCGGCACCCCAAGCTTGGATGCACGTCTTACCGTAGGTGGGTGGTACAGGGTGCCTATCGTGGATCGAGTTACGAATGACAATCATGATAAAGCTCCCAAACTCTTCTACCTGCCACGAGAGCCGTTTGATTCATGCCAGGCCCAGTTTGGCAATTGAGAGCTTGTCTAGCACAGTATTAGCTGTCAAAATGGGAGAGTTGTTCGCAGAGACCATTACCATCACCGAGGTCTTGTCAGAGAAGCAGCAGCCCCTTTCTCCCATCGAGTTTTCACTGACGAAGGCGCTCCGACTTACACGGTAACTTATCCCCCCCGCCCCCCCTTACCACCTTTCTCTTTAACTTCTGCTAAGATATACACTGCCGGCTAGACTCCCCTACGTTCCCGGCCAAAAAGTGTACCCTCGCAACGATGCCAGCATCACGAACCACACCATGGGTGACTCTCTACCTCGCTACCTAGAGATCAAAGTCCACCAGGCCGTCCTCGAAAAACGGTATGACGAGATCGTCGTTGTCGGCGCCTACAACCGGTACTCGCCAACCTCGATCGCCTTTGATGGCGAGAAGCGCGACAAGCCGTTCAACTGGGAGCGACCAACGGCCCGCGCAGAAGGCAACACCCTGTACATCGAGTGCTTCCCAGGCTACGACCACATCGAGCACTACGCCGAGATCACCGCCGGATATCTCCGCGTCCTGGAAGAGCAAGGAAACAACACGAAGGATCTAACACCGTCATCCCGCGTGTCCTTTATCCCGTCGTCTTGCTCTGATACTATGAAGGCCCTCGAGCACGAAACCAACCTTCAAGACTTCCCCGGCCAGGGCGTCGACACGGTTGTGCTCGGCCAGGTCTGGCATCTCAGCAATCTTACTGGCTCGCCAGTAGACTGGCAGGGCTCCGGGCCGTGGCAGTGGGTCCTACGCATGTTTCCCAACGGCCGAAATGCGGCATTCCTCGGTTTTCGCCCAGCATTCTGGGGAGATATTGCCGGGGAAGTGGTGCACTGGCTCGCGTCGCGCCTAGGTGTCAAGGAAGTGATTTACTTGGGAAAGTTGGGAGTGCTGAAGAAGGGAGTGCGGCCCAATGCGTGGTTGGCCACGGGTGGCAGGTCTCTCGTCAACGGCCGGGTCGTGGAATGGGATAACACGTTGGCGGCGGCAGTCGCCCAGCGCGGGAGAGACTCCACCATTGTGGGCAGCCATGTCACACTCGGAAGCGTCCTGCACGAGACCAAGTCCTGGCATGCCCAGCTGGCTGACACGGTCGACTTTGTGGACCCCGAGATTGGCATGATGGCCCAGGCGGCGGTGCGGAGTGGCATTCGCTATGGCTATTTGCACATGATCACGGATAACTTGGGCCAAAAGTACGATGAGGACCTGTCCAACGAGAGGATAGAGAGTGTCTTGACTCGCCGAGCAAGACTGCACCAGGTCGTGCAGGCCGTTATGGAGGAGCATCTTTGTCGGCCCCTTTGATGCTAAAGTGCATTTCTGGCGTTTAGATGTATTGATTGCTTGTATCAAGACAACATGTGCCAACTGATCCATTTTCTTTCCGGAAGTAGCAAATTCAGCTGCTATCATCGGTTTAAGAGACAGTTACTGGTATCCCCACAAGCAATTTCTGAATACCTCGAGATTATACGGTAGATTACTGCCTCATTACACGTAATTATTTAATAAGCAAACTAAGTGGATTCAAAACCTACAGATAGCTGTAAGTCATGCCTACTATGACACGGAACATGACGGTATAAAACTCCACCAATATATGTGGAGTTTGGGATGCAAAAAGCCAAAAAGCACCCAACGTGGGACTTGAACCCACAGCCTCAAGATACACTCCATAGGGAGGATAGAAGTCTTGCGCGCTACCATGGCGCCAGCCGGGTTTATCTCCGTTGTGGTTGTGGAGGTGGCTGTTAAGATGCTGCCCATCGCTGAGTTTATATCTCCATACCGGTTTCAAAGACTCTGTGTTCTTTTTACAAAAGGAGATTGAAATAAACGGATCGAATAAAGGAAGGGTTCCCAACTAGAGGGTATGCGTGGCAACTCACTAAGTTATGGATCAATTATGTTTTATTTGCCTGTTTACAATCACTTTGGCTACCTCCCTATCCACTTTTTCTTTCTCTGGACAACCAAAACTATTGCCTCTAACTGAGGTCTTTACCTGTCCAATCATGGTCTGGGTGTGCCTCGGTCCTTCTTGCCGAACCCTGCTCTCCGAATCCTCGCGCTCAGTGCGCGATCGCGAATGGATCAGGATATTCCCCATCATCTCATCAACAGAACCATTTACGACTTCGTTGACTCGGTCGACCATTCTCTTACCAAACCCGGCTTGGTAATTTGCCGACCTAGCACTCTAGAGGCGCTGAACAAGTCCCTGGCAGTCGGCTACTTTGAGATCTTGCATCTTGATGCTGTGGTATTGCAAATGATCAAGGATGAGTAGATGACTTCTAATGTGCAATGGACAACGAGTATTCTAGATGTTGGTATTGAACCCTTGATACAGGTCATTTCTTATCTTCGCAAAGTCTGACTCGGATATCGTCGAAGAGCACCTTGTTGATACGATCGCCTTGGCAGACGTGCTACGCCACCGAGTAGGATGCGTAATCCTCAACGCCTGCCAATCAGCCAGCAATCCTGAATCCAACAACTTTGCCCGATCACTGCTCGAGCTGGGCATACCCGCAGTGTTGGCCATGCGATTCAAGCTTCTGGAAACAGCAGCCATATACGAAGATATGCTAGCGCGGCAGCGGCCTTTGCACGATGCGTGCTCTTACGCCAGGGCAGCACTGCGCGTCTTCTCTCAGCGGCATACAAAGTACAGCACAACCGTCACTGTACATGACTATGTCAACCCAGTCTTGTATCTCAACGGTCCTGTGCAGCCTCTGAGGTCAAGCGCTCCCGAAGACATGGCTATTGGTGCCCGGAACGATGAGTCCAGAAGTGGGCTCATTGGCCGCGAGTCGACAATTCTATATCTGGAGACGACCCTGCTCATTATGGGAGCAAACCCCATGTCACTCACGGGCTTGCCGGGCTGTGGGAAAACAGCTCTGCTAAGGCATCTCTCACAATGGCGACAGGCCACCAGTCTTGTCCGCTGCAGTCTATCAATTGATTTTGTAAAACCCGGCCATATGGATTGGGAGAGCTGCGTCTAAGAACTAATGAGTTAGCTCAGTGATGCCAAGGTCACGTCCGAGTCCAGCTTAATTCAGCATCTGGAAAGCAATCGTTATCTAGTTATACTGGACAGCCTCGAGTGCCTCAAGAGTCTCAATGGGGATGATGCAATTGCCGTGAAAAAAGGGATTGCGAAATTCTCGAGGAAAATTAAATGCCTGTCGATAGTCTTTCTCTTGTCACGGACCTCGGAAAGCTGGATACAGGTCCTGTCTCGTGCCGAGCGCAACTTGGAGGGCCTGGACCTCTCTGCTAGCCTCCAATTCTCTTTCAACCTTTTGAAACGGCTCGGGCAACCTTTTTACACGGCTGATATGCTGGGAGCTCGCTATTTTGAACAGCTTGCCTCACTCGTTGGCGGGAACCCTCTAGCCCTTGAGCTTCTCATACACGACTTCACATTGCAACAAGGGATTCTAATGGAGTACATCCATCTCCTTACATCGGCAGTACCCCTCAATTTCTCCAATCTTTGGACATTTGCAACTCCGGATAGACGCTGTCTACAAGAAGCTCTGGAGCTGATAGCAACCAGCGACTGGACACACACCAGTTTCAGAAGCATGGCCTTTCTAAGTCCTTTCTGGAAGAGTATTCTCGTTGAACTCGCTCCATTTTGGAAATTCCTTCAGTTTTCGTTCAAAAGAATGAAGAAACGCAAAGTTCCTCTCTTCGCTCGACGAGACGATAAAAGTCAGCGGCCAATCACATGAGCTGGAGTGAAAAACACATCTTTCTCGATGATGATATTGGAGGCTACATGGACCCCAATGAACTCATGAGGATCAATTTCAACTTCTTGCGAGTTCTAAAGCCCCTTCAACTGACTGGACTCGCATGTCAGCCCTTCTCCGCGTCCTTTGATGACAATTACGTCGAGACCTACGTGGAGATTCACCCAATCCTGACTCTCTGCCTGAAAGCCACGCTCGGAAAGAGAGCTGCGAAGCTCTTATGGCGTTACCAGTGGCGTTTCAGAGGTTTTATGCTTGGATAAATATAGAGGAGTGCCTTCGGAAACACCGCCCTGGGATCCAGCATGGGGCGGTCCTAGAAAACAAACTAGTTTCGAATTTGCGAACTAACTGACCTTTTCGAATACCCTGTGGGCAATTCAACCAACATATTTCAATATCCTTCTACTTGCCAATGTTGAGATGGTAGTGACTCAACTCGGTATGGGCCATCCTCAAACCGGGGCGGTTGTACACGGGACTATTAATCATGGCCTTGATTTGCTGCTGCAAGCTTTTCGCATAAGCAAACCATCGGTCCCAGAAAATCTCCGGAACAAGAGTCTTGCACTGATCAAAACAGCAGCGAATAAGAAAGCCAGGAATGGTAGCGAAGACCAAGACGATTTCCACGTTGCTCGGGTTCTACTGGCGACCGTCTCTCTAAAGCTGTTGGTAACTTGTGTCAACCTCGCATCTCGTCTGGGTATCGGGACTGGGAAATATTGCCGCGTCGTTCAGGAGCTGTCAGCGAGTCACCTTGATGGAACTTCAATCTCCAAGTCGACATTTGGGTGGATAAAAATTGGAGAGTTGCTGTTGGACAGTGTCGACGGAAATGAACCTCCCCAAAACGCAGCAGTAGTCTAATCGTGGCCAGTGCTTTAAATATGGATCTCGATACTTTTTCAAACCGCCTGGAGGCAGAAACTTCTGCGACGATGACTCTCGGCTTTGTGGAGTTCAGAAGCGTGGCGGAGGTTGACCTGCATAAAAAGAAAAAGAGAGTTTTGGCTAAAAACGTTGAGGGCATTGATGGGCTCGAGCAGTACTTCCTCGAGCTACTTTATCCTCAAGTTCCAGATACACGACAGTTTGACTGTCTTGGCCTTTCAAAAAAAAAACTATGAAACCGCACTGGAACATAGCATTCAGTCTTCAGATCCAAGAGTTGATAAGACAACTTCATGCGACAAGCCCGTGGGTTGCCAGACAACGGCCACATTGGGACTCTTGGCACAAAGAGATGCTGCGCTTGTCCAGGGAGTCAATCGACAGATGGCAAACAACATCACTCCAAGGGCGGACATTAAAGCTTCGAGTACTCTCAAGTGGGTTGGGTGCCTCTTTTTTCGGCTCATGTCCTTAATGAGAGCTCAATTTGCTAACTTTTCGATACGTGGAGAACGGGTTTTGAGGTAACTTATTTATGACCATTATATCCAGGTTATTATGGATGGCAGGCCGCTTCAATTACATGTATATTTGCAATGTATGCTTCTGATCAACGGGGCCAGGCAGGAGGGGAAGCAGGAACCAGCAGCCCCATCCAAGTCTCCCATTTGCGACCAAAGATTACGGTTGCCCACTTCTTCTATTGGTGCTGTCTTTGTAAGCTGTACGACGTGAATCTCCCAGCTCTTGATGCCCGATGTCTGCCTATTGACAGGGGTTAGGCAGCTGGCTGTAGGCCTCACTTTCTGTTCATATTTCTCCGCCGTGACCACCCCGCCGGAATTATCACTCAAAACATCTCCGACTCGCCCAAAAGTCCCAGAGCATCATTCCTCATATTAACTGCACTGTTCAAAGCTACCACTAAAGTACTATGGATCAATCAAGCACCAGACTCCCTTTTCGACCGCAGTCTAGCCATCGTCAAACGGCTGTCACCGGGCCGCGGAGCAAAGTAGTACCATGTATATTCTTTGCTCGAGGGACCTGCCGCAATGGCGATAAATGCCACTTCTCTCATGATGCTAACGCAACGCCTGCGGCACAAAATGGAGACGCCACTGCATCCAAGTCAGACAGTATTACAGGTGTTGTGACTGGCCGCCAGGACAATGACTCGAGATCACAGCTGCCGTGTCGGTTTTATCTCGCCGGAGAGTGTCGAAATGGGTCTTTGTGCCCGTATTCTCACGAGACTTTAGTTGATGAAGACGACACAGCTGTGAATGAGGTTGAGGCGGAAACCGCTGACAATGAGGTATTAAGGATGGTTTCATTACACCCTCAGGCTGCTCATTGTTTATGTACGCTCAAGTCTTAGAGATTCTATCGGCCAGCCAACGCATTTTCGTATATTGATAGATAACTAACACTGAGCAACAGGATGAGATCCACAAACCCGACGACTGGATCCGGGAAATTTACGGTGCCGTCGTCCTGTTTGGGAAGGGGGCAATTGTCTTGAAGGCGTCGTTAGCATCCGACTTCTCCGCCGTCCGTCTCAGCAAGCTCCCGTCTGAGAGCTCCCCGGCCACCGTCTGCGCTTTGCTCGATCGGCTAGACTTTACTGTGTCCGTCGAGTGTATCCGGGTGCTGCCCCATGGAGACCGTGATTCGGCAGGCCACTGCACCGCAGATGTTCGCGTTGAGGACCCGACCTTTGCAAAGAGACTCTGCGATGCTGTTAATAGCCCAGGGACCCCCCCTCCGCTGGCAGCCATCAAGGCTATTGCAATCAACGCGCCCATGCCCCACGCTGGATCAAACTCATACCGTGTCGAGTGCAAGAAGATCCACTGTTCCTGGCATCGCCCGTCAAAGACCGTGTGGCTGAACTTGGGTTCACAACGCATCGCCAAAGTGATCAATGACAAATTCGCCGACGGGGCTTACAGAATCCTCACGAAAACAGTCATGACTAGAGAGCCCACCCAAAGCCACAGCAACCGCAGTTCGACGGCGGCCTGGACGGTCATGCTCACCAATGTCCCTGGCGAAGCCACCATCGCCGACGTTGTTCGCCCCATTCCCATGGCCATCAGACCAAGACACGTTGAACTTGGCAAACCCAGCTACACCGCCGACCTGGCCATTGCCAATACCATGATCAAGTCACGGCTCATGCAGGTTGGCCCCCTGGAGTGGTGGGAAGATGCCTCGTCGACGTCAGCCTCGGGAGGTCAGCGCGCAAAAGCCAAGGCCCGGTTCAGAGACGAAGGCGATGCTGTAAAAGCCGCGTCTTTGTTGAGCAATTCGCCACTGGGGTTCAACGCCAATGGCAAACTCGCGGCTCAAGCCATCTACTCGGCCAGGGTCAAGGTCCAGGACCGTATCTACAAGGCCGTGGAGGCCATGCTGGAGAGGCAACGGCCAGTCTGGTCTGCCAAGCACGTCTTCTTCACACCCTTCAACCGTTCTTGGGGGCATCGAGTGTTGAAACTCGAGGGGGAGGACAGCAGCGCCGTCGCTGAAGCTAAGCAGGCCCTGGAGAAAATCCTCACTGGCGAGCGGGCCCTGACCAGCACCGGCGAGCCGCTCTGGTCACCTTCCTTTGGCGTCAATGGGGAGACATACCGCAAATTCCAGGTCGTGGAGCAGACGCTCGGCGTTGTCATCATGCGAGACAAGCGCATGGGACGCCTCCAGATCTACGGACTGCCCGAGCAGTGCAAAAAGGCGAGATCTCTGCTGGCCGAAATGGCTAAAGAGGACACGTTAACAGCAGGCACCATAGAGCTTGACGATGGCGAGTTCATGTGGGCTTGCCATGGCGGATTCAGGGAGATTGTAAGACTTCTCGGCCAGCAAAAGGTCGTCTTTGATATCATCTCGACACCCAAGCGCATCTTCGTGACCGGATCTGAGAAAGACTACAAGACTGCTCTCGGCGTGGTCAAATCTCAGAAAGGGGTTCAGGAGTCCGAGCAAACACCGCCTACAGTCGAAGAAACTGCCGCTGACTGCGCCATCTGCTGGACCGAGGCCGAGAATTCTGTCATGACAAGCTGCAAGCACACGTACTGCGCGGACTGCTTCGAGAGGTTCTGCATCTCTGGCGCCACCTCCTCCAAGTGCAATGAGGATGCCCTCATTATGTGCGAAGGGGAGTCGGGCACCTGCAAGCAGCCCATTCCTCTCAGTGAGCTTCAAGAACACCTGGCGTCTCGCGCCTTCGACGAGCTCCTCGAGGCCTCGTTCGCATCGCACATCCGCCGCCGGCCTGAAACCTTCCGCTACTGCATAAAGCCAGACTGCGGATACATCTACCGCACGTCGACAAACGGCACCGTGTTCACCTGCTCCAAATGCCTCACAGCCGTCTGCACGAGCTGCCACGCGTCTCACCAGGGCCTGACCTGCGCCGAGCACAAGGACATGGCATCGGGGGGCTACGCGGCGCTGCAGGAGACGAAGAGGAAACTCGGCATCAAGGACTGCCCCAAGTGCAAAACGTCCATCGAGAAGACCGAAGGATGTAACCATATGACATGCGGCGGCTGCGGCGCACACATTTGTTGGAAGTGCATGGCCACCTTTGACTCTGGCACCAAGTGCTGTGAACACCTAAACAGAGCCCACGGCGGGATTGGGCCGGACTTTGACTTTTAACCACCCTTCGGCGAGCCAGGCACCAAGATTAGGAGGCATGACCTCCAAGAATGGAGGCAAACTTGCGGGAAACTCATACTTGACTTGTAATTTATTCAGACCCAGCTAATTAGCAAGGCTTGACAACGGTGATCATTTTCACGGTCATCTTTGGAGCGCCGCTAGCCATCCCTACCAACTCAAAGGAGAAATCTCTTCGACCACGGCTGCCTTTTCAGCAGTGGAATTTTACTAATACTTTGCCACGTACAAATGAAGCACTGGAGGTGCATTTTAATTACAGATGAGAGCTGGGCACAGGCACTCCTGCTTATAAAAAAGAAACAGGGAGCACCACACGTGTGTCGTACCTTCAACGTGGAAGCTCAGAATGTGCCAAGCTGAGCCTTCTACAGGAACATATGTTCTCGTAAAGACCGTAAGAAGTATAGCTCCAAAACGAACACCGGGAATGGCCTACTTTATTGTGGCAAGGCTTAAAGTAACTAGGTAAATTTTGAGGAATGCTAGTAATTATTTGAATTCTCTGCTCAGGGCTTAAGATGTGTGAGGAGTTCATAATTGATGTTTAAATATTATTCTCTAAACCTTCAATATGTTTCACATTTTATACCAGTATAAAGACGGTATGTATGTTTCTTTTAATTATTGTTTTTATTTCGCTGATATATTTATTCTTCGCAAGTGCGCAATGCTGTCTCAAGATCATTGATTAGGTACTCCTGCTTACAAAGTGTTTGGCTGCAATCTGAAGGATGAATGTAAATTATTTCAACCTCCAACTAGGAAGCTCCTAGTAATCCTACGCTGTTTCGTACTAGAACTATACAATCACCAGTCAATTGATATTAAAACGGCACTTGGATTGGTCGAGGTCCGAGGCGAGTGCTGCTGCGCTGCACTCAGACGTTATGACCGTGACTGTCTGCGACGTCACTAGCAAGCGAAGATGATAAAGCGAACGGAGTTCCACTTTCTCATTCAAAAAGCATTTGCCTTGTCATTACAAGATATTGTCTCACTTTTTGCAAACAAGCTCAGTACGCCTACCAACAAAATGGTATATGCTTCGGTGTTGAGATTCCTAGCTGTCAGTCTCTTTATCTTGACGCCGCAGTAAGAAACATTATCGCCTGTTCAGGTCCCATAACAATTCTTTGGATCATTAGCTGATAAATACTCTGAAGCAGCTCTGCCGATGTGCACCATGGCGCGGACAGCAACACAGTATCGGACACAATCCTGGAATCTATTAGGGCAAAGCACCATCTTCCTGGTCTCGCAGCGGCCCGCGTCAAGATAGGGCCAGGACATGATATTCATGTCAATTCCCATGCCACAGGCGTTCGCAAGTTCGGCAATGATACCTTGCTTACCCCCAAGGACAAGTTCCATCTCGGTTCTCTAACCAAAGCAATGACATCCACGCTGCTAGCCATACTCTTCAACGATCCGCACAACTCTCTAACCTGGAACACAACGATTGCTAAGGCTCTGCCTCACATTACAAACATTGTCCCCGCCTACAGAAACACAACCCTCGCGATGCTTGGCTCACACTACGCTGGCTTAGACGACGCCGCCTTCCTAGAGCACGAGCTGCCCCTGTGGTACGATATTTCCAACCAGACCTACACACCTACCAAAGGCCGGCAGCTCATTGCCGAGCGAGCTTTCTCCTACGAGCCCGCCACCCCTCCCGGGTCGGCCTGGGCATATTCTAACATTGGATACATGATCCTCGGGCACATCATCGACACGCATAGTTCCTCGGATGGCAAAGGAAGCTGGGAAAGCTATCTCGGTGGCCTTTTCTCCCCCCTGAGAATGGACGGCTGCGGCCTCGGCCCCGTGCCCCAGCGGCCCACGCCCGAATCTATCAGCAACCCGTGGCCTCATCTGCCCGGCGACCCAGACCCGGTTCCTGTGCCGTCAGGAACTGACAATCCGCCCGCGCTTGGCCCGGCGGGGACAGTGCACTGCACCATCCAGTCGTACGCCCGGTTCCTTGCCCTGCACGTGGAAGGCTTCTTGGGAAAGAATACACCGATCCTGTCTGCGCCGTCGTTCGCGGTGCTGCATACCCCCTACCAGGTCCTTGCCGGGCTGCCACCTACCGGAAAATATCCCGCGGATGGGTACACGCCCGGTGGGTGGGTGGCTCAAGACGATCCGGATGTGGGAGGTCGGTATCTACTTCACGACGGGTCCAACATGCTCAACTATGCACTTGGGATTGTCGCGCCGGGCGTGCGGGAGGCGTATTTCGTCGGCACAAATGTCGGAGAGGCCACTGTGGCTGTGAATGAGGTGGCCATCGCTTTGTTTACTGATGCGCTGGGATTTTAGGCTGTAATAGACAGCTTAGTTCATCGCAATGAATTCCCAGAGCGGAGATGATGGTGAACTAGGTACCTATGGTGAGGTTTCAACATGGGAATTAGGAGTTGAGTAATTATGCCTTTGCCACTGTATTTTATGAGCACCGTGTCTACGGTCCACTGGCCACTATTCTAGTGGTTGACATAGTACTCTCTTTATATTAAATGGAGCTTCAAGCTTCAATTACACTAAGCCTTGATTAATTAGGTGTGCGTGAGCAACTTCTTAGGGGCCCTCGATAATTAGTCCTCAGTGACACTGATTAACTTTTTATATGGAGCGAGAAGGGAGGTATAACAATGAGTTTACAGTAATAACAAGATGGAAGTACGAGGAACTTGATATGAGCGAAATCGAAGAGAGGAAAGAGAAACATCGAATAAAGGAGAAAAGGGAAAACGCGAGTTAAGGGGGAAAGGAATATGGAAATGCAGTCCCAGGAGGTTTCCGAGCGCAGTGACGGCCACCGTCTCAAACTGTTTTAGAATAGTTACGGCTTCCCGGCAGGACTGTACACAACAGATGCAACCTAGCAGCGACGAGGGTAGCGAGAAATACGACTTCCTCATCCTCATTACTACTTTGCTGAGCTGTACCTCTTGGTGATGGAGGCACGAAGCATACTCAAGCCCGAATCGCTCACCAAGGGTATGATACAGATACATCATGCTCAAGAAGCCTTTATCTTGCAGTTGCCACTATATCGAGCTGGCAAGAGTAGGAAATTGAAATGAAACGATCACCGAACCGTTCGATACCAGTACTAGTCGCCATTATTATAATAAGCGTGCCAAGACATCGTGATAATCCCAAACGCCGTCTCAAATGTGCATAAGAACTCTGCCTCAATCCAACTGGAGAAGGCCAACAAACAAAACTGAATGTTTTCATTAAGAGATTTATGGGACTCATATTGTTGGATTTAATTACCTGCTAGTAGTGATCAAGTGGTTCTTGACAACTAAGCAACTCTGTCAATACAAGCACGCAAAGACTTACAAACTTTCTCAGTTGATGCTGTTTGAAGCATCTCGTCGACTTATGGGTCATATCAGAAGCTATATGGTCAGCCCTATGGCGTTCTGAACCCTGAGATGAGCAGTGGGGGGGACCGACAGGGAAAAAAAACCCTTGATGTCATTGAGCCCACCCCACTCGTTCCTCGGGATTTCCTTCCCAACCATCAATCGTCAACCGTCTCCGAAACGCGTCTCCGAGGCGATGCAATACAAAGTTTAGCGGGAAGACTCTGGGCAAAAATGGCAAGGGATAATACGCATACGGAAATAGTGGTTGTACGTCTTCTCCCGTTGACAAGGTAAAAACGAACATTCATGTTGGCTAATAACCCGCCGCACTGCAGGCTGACGCTTTTGCAGCATTCACCGTGGACTTACTCGTATATCCCCTGGACACGATCAAAACTCGCTACTAGAGCCAGGATTTCCAAAATGCCTTCGTCCAGACCGTCTCGGGAAAGCGGGCCCACAGCCTTCAAAGGCATGTATCAAGGCCTTGGCAGCGCCATATTCGCAACACTACCAGCCGGTGAGTTACCGACCCCCCCCCCGCGAGTGTCGTTGTGCAACAGAAACTAAAGGTCTTTGGCTGGTGGTGGTGGTGTGTTACAGCGGGCGTATTCTTCATGGCGTACGAACCTATGAAGCCCGTTCTGGCATCCGTGCTCCCCGCCGCGATTCCACAGCCAGCCATCCACGCCCTCGCGTCGGCCACGGCAGAGCTGGCTTCGTGCATCGTCCTTACGCCGGCCGAGGTGATCAAGCAGAATGCGCAAATGCTGCCGCAAGCCCGAGGATCGAAGTCGGTCGAGGCGCTGCGAATGCTCTGGCGCAGTCCGGGAGGGACTGGGCGCCGATTGTGGACGGGATATACGGCACTCACCGCACGGAACTTGCTATTCACGGCACTACAGTTTCCCCTGTTCGAGTTTTTCCGCCGCCATATCTGGAGCCATCTGGAGCACCGCCGCGCTGCCTTGAGTAAAGACATGAGGACGGGGACCCAAGCGGCGTCGGATCCTCCAATCAGCCGCGACAAGGTTGCTGTAGAGGGCCAAGATGGACGATACGACAAGTCCAGATGCCATCACCATGACACAGCATTTTGTTGAGGCCGGACTAGTAACTGGGGCGAGTTCCGCGGTTTCGGGTGCCCTAGCCGCGTTCGTTACGACACCCACTGACGTGGTCAAGACGAGAATGACGGTCATGGCGGGAGATAAGACAGAGACAGAGACAGGGTCGGCAGGATCCAATCGTCGTGGAGGCGGACTCGCGGTTGCAAAAGCCGTGTTTCGCGAGCGGGGAGTTCGCGGCCTCTTCCGCGGAGCTGGGTTACGTGCGGCTTGGACGGCCCTCGGAAGTGGGCTCTACCTGTCGTCATATGAGGTGGCTAAGATTTGGCTAAAGGGAAGCTCATCTTTGACAAAAAAGGACGACACAATCTGAGGAGTAGGACACGAACCCGAGACCCGCAAACCATCAGCCAATCCCGAGACGCGCGCCAATCCGTTTTTGGAAGAATGCTCCCGAGGGAAGGCGTGTGGTGTCCTTCCGAAGCCCGTGCCTGCTGCCTGTGCCTGCTGCCTGCTGCTCTTATCTTTCAGTGCGCAGGTGTACTCCCGTCATAACGTAGAGTACGTAGCAACTCTATGTACTCTGGCAGTGCAGGCCAGTCCGAAATCGCCAATTGCCCCAACCCCACCCAGCCGCGACACTTTGGCAGTCTGGCACAGTAGGCAATGACTCGACTCCCGTCGGGGCAAGGTGCAATTTTCGTGTTTGGAATTTGGGATTGTTCGATAACTCCAGCAAAATGAATACGACGTCGCGCGACTCTTTGCAGGTGAGTTTCAGGCTGACGCAGCATTTGCCGGATGTGGGTTGGTGTCAGACTTTGCTGGGAGATTGACTCACTATTTATTGTATCCATTGTTGGCCGTGGTTGTTTTATTAGCCCGCCCGCGTCAAAGAGATAAAGCAAGACCGTTAGAGGCTCTGGTGATAAAGAGACATGGAGGGAAGGGAGGGGGTGGTGGCATCGGGAGGTCTGGCCCGCCCCGCTGAAATCGAAAGCTCGCTCGCATGATCCGCTTTTAGCGGTGAGATTACCACCCGGAATGATGAGGGAATGGAAGGAAAGAAGGGAAGAAGGAAAAGAGAAGAAAAGAAGGCCCCGTTAGGGAGGTTTGTTGTGCCAGCCCGGCTGGAAAATGAACCAAGGCTTCTGAGTAGCCGTCGTTTCACCTGACCGCTGGCTTTCTCAGTAGTCTCCCATTGATGGCACCATGGCACCACCCCAGCAGCCGATTGCGCGATTGACACAGTTTCCGCAACATGGCTTCCCAGGGCCCAGAGGCAATTGCCAATGCCCATGCCAACACCCCAGGACAGGGCCGAATGGGCCAATTCGCGGCCAAAATTACCATGGCCAGTGCCGTGCTGGTGCTGGTGCTGGTGCTGGTGCTGGTGCCGGTACCGACTAAGAGTCGCGATTTGGGGACGCTATGTCACCAGAAGCCCTCTGCTGCTGGTGTGTGTCCACTGCGTCCGACCTCGCCCTGCCGTTATCAATCCTGCCGCCCCCTTCCCGACGCCCAACCTGCTCATCCCGATACAGTTCATGGTCCGTGTCTCGAGCTCTCCGCAGCAGCCGAGAACTAACAGAGCTCTGGCAAGCCGTATAAAGTCTCTGCCAAAGGTCCATTCGGATTTCTTCCTCTGCTGCATCCTGCCCTGCTGCTGCTGCCGTTGCTCTGTTTACCTCGCTCAGCACCTCATAGCCGTCTTACCTCCAACATGACGATATCCCAAGACCCTCTGGGTGTCGTCGCCCCGACCCTGTACATCAATGAAGCATACAGCGAGAAGACCCCCGTCGTGGTGTCCAACATCGAGGTCCTCCCCATCACCCATGACGGTAGATATCTGACCGTCTCGCCGTACACTGAGCAACCCCATCTTCTTGATCTTGACACCCTCGATCCCGAGAACCAACTTCTCGCGCTCGCCTTGGCAAAGATGACGTGCCTCCGAGAAGACTATGCCACAGCACCATATCTGGAGACGTTCAACTGGGAAGAGGTCATCGCAACTCTGCGCGCTCTGACGCAGGACAGAAAGCACACGTGGAAGGAAACCTCCTTCTACGTTGTCGCCTTCCGCTCGCAGATCCCTCCGACCACAGTCTATGCAGAGCTGGGTGCATTGGACAAAGCCGCCCATATCGAGGCCACGACAAGCGGCGGCTTCCTGAAGTATGCCCTTGCTCCCCGTCCATTTTCTTCTCCCGGAATGAGAGCCCTGCTGACACACTTGGTCTTGCAGGTACTGGTTCGGAACTCCAGACGTCGAGGGCCGCAACCTCGCAACTTGTATCTGGAGGTCGCAAGAAGACGCAAGGAAAGGAGGCATTGGTCCCGCTCACCGGAAAGCTGCTGGAGCTGCCAGGCACTTGTATTCAGCCTGGAAGATCGACCGCCACCGGTTGACAGTCCGAGATGGCATCGAAGCCTGGTCAATCACTGACTGGATCGAAGGGCAATCAAGCATGAGTAATGACAATTAGACGGAGAGGCTTTGGCGAGTACCGTTTAGTGGCAGGTGTGGTGGCGGTGATACCCCTCGCAGTGGCTTGGGGGTTTTTTTTTCTCTGGGTTTTTTTTGGGGGGGGGGGGGGGAGACTGGCTGCTTTTATCAGTTGCATTGTGCTAGCGATGATATCCATAGAAAGCGAAGGGGGAATAATAGACATTAGAATTGCAATACAAGAGATCATTTCATCACTGGCCAATACGAAGGAGTAGCAGGCTCGATGATGGTGAGGAGTGGTCCGCGGCTTGTCAAGCCAAAGTCGGCCAGCCAGCGGGCAAACAACGGCGGGGAAGTTCTCAGATTAATGTTTGAAGCAAGCGAGAGATGGAGAACAAGAGTAAGGAGGTCGTCGGGGGTCGTCCATTTAAGATTTCCAGCGCATTCCGAGAGGAGTCAAGGACGTGGGGGGAAGGCGTGGGATGATACTCCTTCAAGGCGAATCACTGGTCCGTCCTGGATTTCGTGACCACGGCGTACACCCTCCCCACGGGGGTTTCGGTCTGCTTCTGGTTTCCTGCCGAGAACGAGCGTCGTTATGGCTCGGCATTCTACGTATCTTGTCTCTCCAGCGAGACGAAATCCCATCCGGTTTGGTGTCGTTTAATCATCTTATTGTTGTTAATTTCGCTGTGGACTTTGCACGATGCTCAGCCCTCGCCAATCTTCGGTGAGCGCGTGACCTGCTTGACCTTGCAGGCGTCCTTCCCAGTTCCCACTGAGCGCATGGCCACGCTTTACCACCGGGCAACGGAAGAGGCCCTTCAGCTTATTTTGGGAAGCAAAAAGTTACGGACGAACGAAATCGACAGTTAGAGATCTGTACCACCGGGACGAGACCCGATTTGTTCATGTTCCCGACAGTGTCGTGCTATTTGACCAAGGCCATCTGAATGATCGATTTGAGCCCCACTTATTCTTGCCGAGCTTCCCTACCCTTGCCAATCTTTGCCGACATTCTCACGACTTCTCTTCTTGGACGGCTAGGTATTCTAGGTATTGCCCGAAAAACTGCTGGCCTCACTTGAATATACCTCGCGTTGCCTTTGGGATGGAGTGTCGATCCAGGAAGACAAGCACCTTGATCCTGAACTGCAGGTACCGTGGCCACCGAGACACAAGAAACCTCGAAATGGACTGTATGTTACTGAACTCAAAGTCACCCTACCTCCGCCCACAAATCCTCAGGTCTTCTATGTCCCAAGCTGACAACATCAATCATCTTTGAACTCCTAGATCTGTATATGTGAACAATCCATTCGTATCCTTGGGCACTTAACCAACAAAATCCCCGAAGCCCAAAGCCAGCTTGGTCAAACTAAACCTGGGAGTGACAACGCCATAACATGCAGGCTTTTGTTCCTTCCATCGACGAACAGCCAGCTGTCGCTCAGCCAAGGAACACCGTCCAAACGCCCCCCAATTTCATCAGCAACGTCCTGGAGTAAGTCAAGTACTTATACGGCAGTCCGATAACCAACAACGGCCTCAACCCCGTGCAACTCGCAATTGCCATTCGCGGTTACCGGATCCAATCGCAAGTGTTGCATATTCCCGACCGATTCGGCGTCTTTTCGCCTGGCCCACCCCGCCGCCAGGTGCTTGAAGGTCCCGAGTTTGTCGTATGGGTCACCGTACTTTCCATGATACCAATCCATGGGGTGATCGCTATGCTCATGTCAATGAACGTCGAGATCGCTTCGACAATGGGACTCGTGGGATTCCATTTGGCAATGGAGCTTATCGTAATCGCTTTTGCCTAGTATTTGTCATGCATTGATCATCACCGCACTCCAGGCCACGAGAAGAAGGATGACGGCAAGTTGCGGAAGGAGTGATTGCTTCCATGGTCATTGCCCTTCTCGATGGTGGAAGGTAGAGTAAAGTAGAGCCCAAGACGGCAGCTGCGAATGGATGCGCGCCCGAAGAAGTTCCAAGTTCAACTCACCGGCCCTGACGTTGAAGATTGTGCGGGCTCTTGTCTCCAACGAGAACTTGTTGGCAATGAGAGACACGGATTGACAGGGACAAGATTTGACAACGAATAGTCATTGGGGGTAGCTGTGCAGCCCTTTTTGGCTTCCATCAATGGCAACATATTTGAATCAAGTTATTCATAAGATAACAGCAATGGAAGGTACCGCTGATGAAATGAGATGCTGCCGCTCAAAAATGTCGATGCTGTCGTGTGTACACTATCCAAGGTTGACCGTAAGGAAGCTTCCCGCACTGGACCTTACATTTGAACTCAAGAAGTTACATGCCACTGAGAGGCAGAGAAAGGCGCCATAGCTTCCCTTTTACTGACCATCTGCTGAGGCCACTCACATTCACGTCGCTGCTTCCCGATTCCTGAGGAGCCAAACTTTCTTTATGGAGACTTGGGTGTCTTTAGTTTTCAGAGGCGAGAAGAGGATAAGACAAGATAAATATGTGGTTGGCTTGAACTCACATCAAGCGCGTGGTCAATCGTTCCGAGCAAGATGCTGCCTATGAAGTTGTCGTAGACATGGTTTGTTGGCAGCCAGGACCTTGTTGCCTTGCTGCCAGCAAACAAAGAGGCTCCGAAGGAACAGGTATTTTCAAGCGGACAGCACACTGGTACAACTGTTTAGGTTTCTAAGTTACCTCACAGGAGTCTATGGGGTGAAACCTTGTGATTCTTCAAACCCTAGTTTAGAACCGCAGGAGCAGCTTACCTACTGTATCGAGAATTATCAACAACTTGAATGTGGAATATAGTATCTGAAGCTGATAGCAAGAAAATGAACATACTTTAGTGAATCGATCTTAATCCGCACCTACCTTGGGTGTTTAACTTGCACACTGGACCACGGACCATGATAATCATAGCCTTCAGGTAAAACTCGGAATCCCCTCCTTTCCCAAAGATAATTGAGCCGAAGAGCGCTATATAGTAGTCGGGTAGGGGACGGCTGGCGAATCCCTGGGGGGGTCTTTTTCTTTTTCTTCTCTTTTCTTTTTTTTTGTTTTGTTATTCGGATGCTGGGCAGAGCCCGCCCGTTGGTTTTGCCTTGGGTATTGACGACCTGTCTTTGTGTTGCAGAAGATACGGATTCGTACTAGCTTCTACTAATTATCTGATTTTATGTGGGGCGCGTGGACACAATTTTGGATGAGCCACACAAACCAGCCACACGATTGCTTTTTCAGCGATTCCGTGCTCCACCATCAGTTCTTTCAAGCCACCTCCAGCTCTTGCTGCCCACAAATTAGCGAGAATTCGCAAAAGTTCTCCGCGACGAAAAGACGCCAGCAATCTCACCACGAACCTCAAACCGACGTGATCGCCTTGCGAAAGAAAGAAACAAACGAATCCACTCGAAATACTCGGCGAGCCCGAAATCAGAGACCATGGTCGACGCCCAACGGGATGTGCCGGTCAAATCGGCCCTGGTCGAGGCGCTGGTGAGCAGGTATGAAGCCCCGCCATGGCAGGTCGCGATGCTAAAGACAGATATCAGGTGGTCATGAAGATCGTAAAGCACTGCTCCGCCAGCTTCCCTACCACAGCGACTGGTTCCATCGTGGGAATGGACAACAACGGTGTGCTCGAGATTACGAACTCCTTCCCCTTCCCGACTGTCGAGGTCACCAACACCGATAGCCACAGCAGCAACAACAACCAGAATGACGCATCGAGCCTCGCGGCCGCCGCCCCTCGGGCAAAAGCCAACATCGTTTACCAGAACGAGATGATCAAGCACCTTAAGGAGGTCAATGTGGATGCGAACAACGTGGGCTGGTACACCAGCGCGACCATGGGCAACTTCATCAACCTTAGCTTCATCGAGAACCAGTACCACTACCAGAAGGACAACGACAAGACGGTTGCCCTGGTCCACGATGTGAGCAGGAGTTCCCAGGGAGCCCTGAGCCTCCGCACGTTCAAGCTCTCCAACGACTTTATGGCGGCTTATAAGGAGGGCAAATTCACCACTGAGATGTAAGGCTCCTCTCGTACCATTGTCGACCTCGGGTCAAGGTTCCAACATTCACTAACACATGGCGATTAGTCTCCAAAAGTCCAAGCTCACCTTCAGGGACATTGTTGTCGAGGTTCCTCTCGTCGTCCACAACTCGCACCTCCTTACCTCGTTCCTGCACCAAATACCCGCCCCGCCAGACAACGCCGAGATTCCGCTTCCGGCGTCGCTCGACGACATCCGTCGCGACCCGGCCAAAATCCCCGCGCATCCGTCGTTCGATGCGCTTGATCTGTCGATCGATCCGTTCCTCGAGAAGACCTGCGACCTGCTACTCGAGAGTATCGAGTCACACTACACGGATCTCAACAACCACCAATACTATCAGAGACAGCTCACACGCGAGCAGTTCAAGATCACACAGTGGCAAACAAAGCGGAAGGCGGAGAACGCAGCACGCGTGGCTGCCAAGCAGACGCCGCTGCCCGAGGATGAGTGGCAGAGGCTGTTCAAGCTGCCGCAAGAGCCCAGCCGTCTGGAGGGCATGCTCAACGCTAGACAGGTTGAGCAGTATAGCAAGCAGGTGGATGGGTTCACAGCAAACATCACGGCAAAGATGTTTGCCGTCAGAGGGAACTTGCTGCCGGAGTGATTTACAGGGTGGCCGTTTGCGCTCAGGCATGCGTGGTGAGAGAAAGATTTCACGGGTTGTGTGTGGCTCCAGCATGTCAGCTGCATTGGGTTTGGCGTTCCGGGTTGTTGATGTGATATTAGTAGCTTGGTGTCTCTTGGCCAGCCAGCCATGCATGTACTCGAGAAACATACTCAGGAGGACTAATCCAAGTCTGGGCTGGGAGGAAGTTCCTGGCAACTAGACAGGAGACAGGCTGAGAAAAAAGGGGGCAGGTACGTGGGATGAGCCAGCAGCAGGTTTCTCTAGACCATGGATGAAGCCAGATTACACCGGTGGAAAATAATATTGATTGTCCGACGGACTGTCTAATGGTGCTCCTCGTGCCCCTCGTGCTCGTGCCCCTCGTGCTCGTCTATCAGCGTTTTGCTCGACTATTTGTATGGCAAATCTTGGACGGGATCCGAATGCCGAAACCCCGCTCAAGGGTTGTTCCCGACTTTGACAGCCCGAATCGGAGTTTGAGTTTTTGAGGGTGAGGGGAGCAGTGGGGAACAGCCAAAAGTGGATTAGCCCCATCCTTGCCTCTCACCGACTTGCACGCAGCCACTGGTATTGGAGGGGCTGTTTTTGGTGGGCTTTGGTGGGCTGGTGGATTGCTCTTTTTCTTCCCGCCCACTTCAAGTCCCCCATTCCTGCTGGCATACTTCTCTCCCCTCCTCCTCCTCCTCCTCTTCCATCTCCCAATTCTCGACCTCCTCCCTCCCTCACAACCACCCAATTACCCTCCCAAAGGTGAGCAGCTCCGTGATCCCATCTGTCCTTGTGGTCGCCATCTCTTTCCATCCCAACAAGTCCCTCCTTTCGGGAACTGACGAACAGAGTTGCTTTGCAGCCCCTCACTTCCACCCTTTCCCCCTCAATGTAAGTGTACCATACGGTTTACCCAACTTCCATCCATACCACATACATACCTTCCTCACATTGCTCGTCATCGACGACCCCGACCACTCTTATTTGACCTAACAGCGCCCTCCAGATATCCCCCCGTCAATATGGCTGCCCCCGCCCACAAGTTCAAGGTCGCCGACCTGTCCCTCGCTGCCTTCGGGCGCAAGGAGATTGAGATCGCCCAGAACGAGATGCCGGGTCTTATGGCCACTCGCGAGAAGTACGCCCTGGACCAGCCGCTGAAGGGTGCCCGTATTGCCGGCTGCCTGCACATGACCATCCAGACCGCTGTCCTGATCGAGACTCTTACCTCGCTGGGCGCCGAGGTCACATGGACGTCGTGCAACATCTTCAGCACCCAGGACCACGCCGCTGCTGCCATCGCCGCTGTCGGTATCCCCGTCTTTGCCTGGAAGGGCGAGTCTGAGGAGGAGTACAACTGGTGCCTGGAGCAGCAGCTGGTTGCCTTCAAGGACAACAAGAAGCTCAACCTCATTCTCGATGACGGTGGTGACCTGACCAACCTGGTCCACACCAAGTACCCCGAGATGCTTGAGGACTGCTTCGGCCTGTCCGAGGAGACCACCACTGGTGTCCACCACCTGTACAAGATGCTCAAGGAGGGCAAGCTTGCCGTCCCCGCCATCAACGTCAACGACTCGGTCACCAAGTCCAAGTTCGACAACCTGTACGGGTGCCGCGAGTCCCTTGTTGATGGTATCAAGCGTGCCACCGATGTCATGATTGCTGGCAAGATTGCCGTCGTCGCCGGATTCGGCGACGTCGGCAAGGGCTGCGCCATGGCTCTCCAGGGCATGGGTGCCCGCGTCATCATCACTGAGGTCGACCCCATTAACGCCCTCCAGGCTGCCATGGCCGGTTACCAAGTCATCCCCATGGAGAAGGCCGCCCCTGTCGGCCAGATCTTCGTGACCACCACCGGCTGCCGTGACATCCTCGTTGGCAAGCACTTCGAGGCCATGCCCAACGACGCCATTGTCTGCAGTATGTCGTCCTCGCTCACCCCCACCTGATCGTATTGTCCACGAAGAAGACACTAACAATGAAACCTAGACATTGGCCACTTCGATGTCGAGATTGATGTTGCGTGGCTCAAGGCCAACGCTGCCTCCGTCCAGAACATCAAGCCCCAGGTCGACCGCTTCCTCATGAAGAACGGACGCCACATCATTCTGCTCGCTGAGGGCCGTCTCGTCAACTTGGGCTGCGCCACTGGCCACAGCTCTTTCGTCATGTCGTGCTCTTTCACCAATCAGGTTCTTGCCCAGATCATGCTGTTCAAGAACAACGACAAGGCTTTCTCCGAGAAGTACGTCGAGTTCGCCAAGAGTGGCAAGCTCGAGAAGCAGGTCTACGTTCTGCCCAAGATCCTCGACGAGGAAGTCGCTCGTCTTCACTTGGCTCACTGCAACGTTGAGCTGTCCACCCTCACCGATGTCCAAGCTGAATACCTTGGCCTTAGCCAGGAGGGTCCCTATAAGCCCGACCAGTATGTCTCGTCCTGCCACGGCTTTTATCGTTGACTTGTGCTAATATTTTCTCCAGCTACCGCTACTAATTTTTGGGTATACTATATCACTCACCTCGGCTCCGGTAGTCCGAGGTGAGAAGTGTCCTTACGGTGGATCTTATTCAACAAGTTTGATCTTGGGCACTTCTCAGCGGCATATGTTGGCGAGTTTTCAGAGCATTTGTTTTTCAACAGGCATGGGTTGCATCATGACATAGGCTTGGGCTAGGCAGGGTATAAAAAGGCGGTGGGTCTGGTACACTTTCAACAAAAGTACGGCGTTGGCTTTATTGGCTCATACCCCCACCCAACGGATGGCGTTTTTAACATAGCTGATTATCTTACTGCGCGGGAGCCCTTGGGGTGTATCTTCAAAGGGAAGGCTATAAATGATATCCGGCCCGTCAACCGAGGCCCAGAGATAGAGAAAGATGGTGCAATAGAAAGGCATCATGTGTGCAGGTGTATAAAGAACAAGATCAAGGTCGTGCACACGTTTTCAGTCCCCTGTGATTCTGCTTTCCTCCAGTAGTGTGCTATTATGCCATCGTGGACAAAACCGGGGATATGGGTGAATATTATTTCCCAGCCCTGCTTCGTCTCCACTTGACCGCTCCACGACAAATATTGGTATCTGCTGGCCATCCACAAAGGAATCTACAAGTCGCGTTGCTCAGGCACAATGCTACGAAGGCATCCAGACTCGATGGCCATGCGCACGTTACTGATTGCCCACGCCTCCATCTTGGTCTGTGTCTCGACTGTCGATGTGCCCATATGAGGGACCAGTATTACACGCGGATTCTCAAGTAGCCCGGGGTGAACGACAGGTTCGTTCTCATAAACGTCGAGTCCGGCAGAGTTTACCTGCCCCGAGTTGAGTGCCTCGACGAGCGCTGCCTCATCCATAACGGCGCCTCGTGCCGTGTTGACTATAGTGATTCCCTTTTTCATCTTTGAGAACTCGGCAGTAGAGATGATGTGCCGCGTGTCGGGCTGTGAGTGGGGTAGTCAGTGGCTCCTTATTCTCCAGTATTATCGAGATAATATCTATCTCTCAGTTTAGGGCGAGGGGGGGGTTGAAAATAAATGGGGCTGGAGGCTCTCTTCTCACATTCAATGGCAAGTTCAAGCTAAGCACGTCACTCTCGGCCAGCAGCGTTTCAAAACCAACATACTCGGCCTCGATTTCGCGCTCGATGCTCTCTTCCAGTCGCGTGCGGTTACAGTACCGGATCTTCATGCCGAACGCCAGCGCCTTCTTGGCCATGTTGCGCCCGATACCGCCCATCCCCAAGATTCCCAGGACCTTGCCCTGCGGATCGTGGCCCAGCGGTTCTGCTCCTCCGCGCCACTGTCCCGCGCGGAGGGCTGCCATGCCCCCGGCGAGGTTGCGCAGCGCGCCCAGCAAAAGAAACATGCTCATATCGGCTGTGGCGTCGTCGACGGCCGACGGCGTGTTGGACACGCGGATATCCTGGGCGGTGCAGGCTGCGACGTCGACTTGGTCGTACCCGGCGCCGTTGTGGCAGATGAAGCGCAGAGATGACGGGAGGGCCGAGATCAGTTCCGAGTCCACTTTGCCAGTTATGGAGAAACTGTCAAAGGTCCGGTAGGCAGCTATGCAGCCCGAAAAGGTGCCAAACGAGGCTTCCTGGAGGAAGTCATTGCGGTTGGTTGACTTGGGCGTCACGACCTCTGCCAGCTCGCTGATTGAGGCCCATGCTGAGTGGGCACTTTTCATAAATTTGAGTTAGCTCTTGATTTTTCTTTATTTTTCTTTATTTTTTGCTCAAGAGGCAGTGAAATCATTATCGCTCTTGGGTTATTGTATATTCTTTTTCCCCCCATGTTGTTTTTAATTTCCATGGAGAGAAACGACAGACAACAGACAACAGAAGACCATCGCCACTCGGCGTCGAGAGAAATGAAGGATGATAGAAGAAGGCTTTGACAAAAGGAAATCAAGAGGTGGGGTTACAACACACTGCTCAATGATGCCGAGCAGCAGCACCTTTGGTCGACTACCAGAAATCTGAGACATTTTGAAGCCGAGAGTGTCAGAAATCTCAAGACCCGTTCCTACGTGATGTGGGTGATCCTGTCGTTGTGAAGCTTGTGTAACACGAGTTGAAAAGCCGCCGTTGGAAACCAGGTTAGCTGGCTGTGACTAAAGCTGTCTTGACTCCGATCGCGGGGTTCACAAAAGTCGGATTGGGTGGAGCCTGAGAAAGGACATGGATTAGATTTGATGGAAACGGCAAAATGTAAGTTCGGTAGTCATGGGTTAAGAGCCAAGTGAGGCAAGAGTTTATCTTGTCTCCAGCGATATATCTACCTATCGTGACGCAGTTGCCTCTGGACGGGGTTGAAGCATGGAGGTGAGATGGGTCCTAGGTAGGCAGCCTTGTGCTCAAAAATGGCATGGTCGCCATGCGGCTTCTCCCTCCCCGCTCATCATCCGAAGCCGGGCTTGTTCTGTCTCTCTTCGGTGGCACTGGCCGACGACGGTCGTTCCCCGCCGTCATGCTCCTGAACTTATTCTTTGCTTCTCGCCCGGTCACTATTCCGGTTGGCCCACTGGAGATCCCTGAGCTTATTAGTTGGGGGGGGTTATGTGCTCGGGAAAGAAGATGGGGGTCACTGAGAGTTGGATGAATGGACGGATGGATGCCAACCTACCTAATAACTTGGTATTCTCCCCCACCCCCCCATCGCCTTCTTTATGGAGTACACGGCCAAATCCACCATTCTTCACCCACAACCAACTCGGCTCGGCCCGGTCAACGGTGCCGGTACCTGGACGCGGGAGTAGGTCTGACCCCCTGAGCAAGGAAGTGGTAAACTCCCGCTTCACACAAGTCCTCCCGGGAAAAAAAGGGATGATGGAGGGTATATGTGTTAGTTACTGCGAGCCCGTGAGACGACTTCAGATACCCGCTACGGCCAGGATCATCTTACACCTATGGTTTGCTCAAGGACAGCCTTTGGCGAGTCGACGAAAAAGATGCATGGTTTTCTGTCCGGTTCATCTTCGTTCCATCGCCCGTGCATGTGTCTCCATGACTAGCCATCGCCGTTGATGTTAAAACAGTCATCCAGTTGGAGGGCGTTGCAACCCGATCAAGAAAAAATGGCCCTATGACTTTTCCACTCCCCATGATCCGGTCACCCAGCCAGGTAAACAGACTGCCCAGTGTGTAAATGCGCAAAACCCCTTTCTCCATATCCTTTTCTCGGCCAATGCTCCTGTGAAAATGCACATCCTGCCAAGCCGCCAATTCAAAACTATAATTACAACAAGGCAACCAGCCAGAGCTATTCTATATATCAGGCAGAAAGCCCCCTGTTTGCTCAGAATGAAGCGTGCTCGTGTGAAAATTTGCAATCCCAACCCCCATATGCACCGTGAACTTTCATCCAGACTATACCATTTCCCAGCTGCCCCTGTTTTGGTTCCTGTGGCGGTTTCTTTGGCGATGATGATTCTCTGTTAGCCCCTTTTTAAATCCGGTCAACGCGATGGCATGTCGTCGATGACGCCTCCCCTGAATCTCTAAATGATGCAGCGCAAGCGACTGGAAAATACTGTACAATGGCTCACAAAGGGCCGGTTAAGTTGCAAAAAGAATATAAAAAAACCCGATACGAATTCGTCATTGTTTCCACGGCGGCTTCCACCGACAGTAGCAGTTGTAACTCCTCCGCCTCGTAATCACATCAGAATGGGCATGTCGTTTATGCCTTAGTCCCTCCTCCCGCTCGTGTTCACATTAACGCCCGGTCGGACAAATGCGCGATAGGCAATATCTGCGATGCGACGCACCACATTCGTCGTCCCGCCCGTGGAGGCAGCCTCATCACGCATGAATCTTGTCGCCACGGCAAGCTTGCTACGGGGGTCTGATTCTTCCAGGTGGGATGGCACTGTCTGCTCTGCAAGGGAGGCATCCCAGTGAGCCGTGTACTCTCGCAACACGGCAATGCTATAGAGTACATCGCGGTTCTCCCTGCCATCGAGAAGAGATCGCATCTGATTCAGATAGTGCTCTCTAGTCGGCCCATTGGCGGGCGATGCTGGTGAATGGGACTGCAGGAGATACTGTCCTAGGTGATGCCAAAACTCGAATTCATTCTTCCGCACTCGGTTGGTGCCGTCGACAGGCGGCGCCGAGAGTGGGTTGCTGGGAAAAGTGGTATTGGAGACAAGTGTCTCAAATACATGCAGACGAGCGCCTGCTTCGGCAGGGTCATCCTCCACAGGGATTGAGCCGGGGAATGGACGAGGCGCCACCTCTTGAGGCGTGCACGAAAGTGGAAGACAGGCAAGTGCCCATACTAAAGAGGTTTCGAGGTGCCCGGCATAGACCATGTCTGCCGGATCGGTGCTCTTGATATTCGTGATATTATGGATGAAAGAGGTGAAGAGCGCCATCGTTCTTTGGTTTCTGTGAAGAATGGGTACCGACATGGAGCCATTCGGCCGGGAATTCCCAGAAAAATACCATTGCGTTTCGAAAAACTGCGTCAGGCCTGGGACGTACACCTCGGTATAGAGTTTCGTGATCTCTTCGAGAACACTGGCCGAGGGTGGTGAGCTTGGGACTGGGGGGGCCGCGCCCCCAAGTGCTATAAGCTCATCGACCTTCATCTTCTTTGCTGGAAAACCTGTATAAGCCAAAGTGATCTCACGGGACTGGGGCAACAGCTGCAAGCGCGCAAGCGCAAGCGAGTCGGAAAGAGGCTGACTTTTATCAACACCGACGACGCTTTGGTCCGCGCCTCCTTCTGATCTGGTCTGCTGGTAGTGGGTAGCGGGAGTACCTGCGGCGCTCGACGTGTCACCGCCTCCTTGCAGAGCCGGGTCAATGGCAGTCGCAAAGTCGAAGCTAGGCTCCGTCTTGACACTCTGTGGGGTGGTCGACAGAGGCGAGCCAAAGGTGATGCTTGGCGGGAGCGAGGGCGTGTATGCGCTAGATACTACAGGGGGCTGGTGTTGCTGGTGGTGGTAAGGCTGCGGTGTCGTCGAGGACGGCAGGATCGGAGCGGATGCAAGCGCCGCAGATGAAGAGGGCTGGGTGTTGTTTGGGGCAGGTTGAATAGCTGCAGGACCCGGTGGCTGCTTGAAGATGGGATCATAACCAAGGCATTCGCGCTTGGATTTTTTACAGTTGTGGCACGTCGGGTGTGCCTCGTCGCACTACAGAGAAATCGACGTTAAACTTGACTCGAAGCTGCGGGAGAGCGAAGGTGTGGAACTGGGCAGAATTGGCTGCGTGCCCCTGCAGGCGGGCGGGTGAGGCCAGTTGGGTGCGCTGAGCAAAGGAATGGAATGGCCAGGGCAGGGCAGCCCCCCCAAGGCCAGGGGCAGAGTCCAATGGGGGAAGAAGTGGCTGGCTTTTGCTCGCTCGCTTCGGCGTAGCTCCAAGTCAAGCGACGGGATCTGGCCAAACGATCACAAGCGAAAGCATGGAGTTGCCCTGGCCCGAGGAGCGAACGAACGAACTTCATCCTTCATCAAAGTTTTCCAAAATCATAGCCCAATCGTCCCTGCCCACACAGCACACCTCGCACCCAGGCCAGTGTCTGTCGGGGCTGCCAGCAGCAGGCCAGGATAAGTGCAAAAAAGAAGAAAACCGGCAAATAGAGCAACCAGACTCACCTTTATCCTGCGCTTGCGGCAAGTTAGGCATCCGGTTTTCGTTCGTCGCTTGATCTCCTGTCAGCCAAAAACAAAACACCGCCATCGTCAGCACTCCGACTTGTCATCTGGGACCAGGGGATTTTGCTGCATTGTACCGGTACCTTCTTGTGTCTTCCTCCACTCATCGCAATGCGCGGGTCCTGAGACAAGCCCGGCGCAAGGGCGAACCGCATCGTATTCGGGTCTGGGTGCATGCTGTACGCGTGGGGAGGAACGCTATAGTATCCCATGGGCACTGGTGCCGGTGCCATGGGCCCCGCCATGTGAGCAGCCATCGCATGCTGCTGGTGTTGTTGTTGCTGGTGTTGCTGTTGCTGATGCTGGTGTTGTTGGTGCTGTTGATGCTGGTGCTGCTGTTGTTGTTGTTGTTGCTGCTGCTGCTGCTGCTGCTGTTGTTGTTGTTGTTGTTGTTGCTGCTGTTGTTGTTGTTGGACATGGTCGAGCGTTCGCATGCTGGGGAGGGCAGTCGGGGTCGGTCGGTATGGATCGGACTGCGGGACTGCTTGCGGCGGGTACGCGTAGTGGGCAGCGGAAGCCATGCCGGGGGGCGGATAGGACGACGGGCTCTGGTAGCTCATCGGCTGACGAGCATGCCCAGGCGGCGGTTGGGTGTTGGACATGGGCGACGAGGTCAACAACGACGTGTCGCCGTTGTAGTACCGCGTTCCGGTCTGCGCTGCGTCGAAGTCTTTTACCGAGTCTCCAGGGCTGTCGATCGACGCGCGGTCGTTTGGGTCGTTTGGGTAGGCATTGACCGTCGAAGCAGCATCCGGAAAGTCCCCGTCGTCGCCACCGCCGGGAGGGTGTCTCGTACCGTTTGTGTTGGAGGTGGTGGTGGTGGTGGTGCTGGTACTAGTACTGGTGGTTGTGCTGGTGGGCTGTGTTGGGTGCGCGGTGGTGGTGGTACTTGTGGGCGCGTCGTCTAGCTGTGGCCGCTGAGGTGGTTGAGGTGAGGGTGAGAGCTGAGGTTCGAGGTGCAGCGCAGCCTGTTGCTGTTGCTGCTCTTGGATCAGCTGAGTGCGCGACTTGTCTGGACTCGAGTCCAGAGGTTGCGGTCGAGACTGGGACGACACGGAGGATTGAGCCATACTGGGAATTTAATTAGATTTTTTTATGGAGCCACGATTCCTGGCCAGAAAAAAAATGACAAGGGGAGGACGCGACCCTGGGCCGGGTCTCCTGTGGACTGACCTACCTAGGTACCTGCCTGCCTTGCCTTGCCGCTGCTGGTGTGGCTGCGCTGCCCTCTGAAATCTATCAACAGCTAACAAGGTACATGTACGTATATTGCAGGTGGCCCGCCTGTGTGAGGTGCAACACACGCGCTTCTCAGTGCCTACCTTACCTAATAATGCAGGCGAGGATACAATGAATGAGATGGGGCCCGAGCAGCAACAAGCAGCTCGAGCCTGCACCACCGCGCTGGCTGGGCTGTCCCCTGTCGTTGGGGCTTAACGAGCGAGCCTCGCAGACCTGGGTCCTGGTCGCTTCTGCGCGATCCCTGGTTCCCTGATCTGAATCTGAAATTCCAGACCAGCAGACCAGTATCAGAGCTTAGTGCCGCTGCTGCTGCACTCGAGCATACGACCAAGCTTAACTAACGCGTGTTTTGCCCTGGGCTATGTATGGATGCAGTCATGTATGTGCACAGGGAAATATGGGTTAAACAGGCTGTTTCGACTCCCTGACCAGGGTCGGCGCGAGTATGAGTGTGAAAACGAGGTGGATCTTAACCCTGAGGGGCGGCAGGGGGGGGGGGGGCATGAATCAACCGCCTTTTTTCTTAAGCTTCTTTTTTGGTGGGAGGGGATGGGCGAGGGTGCCACACCATGCACGCAAGAATTTGGCTAACGAGGTACCTTCAGCCATCAGGGGCGGGAACTGATATGGTGCAGCAGGTGCTGTGGTGTGGACACTGGCCACTAGACGGCGTGTGGTCATCCAAGGGCAGCGCCTGCCGCGTTTTACACAGTAGGAAGAGCCAAAAGAAAGTCACACACAGTACCTGCCCGTAATCTGAGCCTGCCAACCCAACCTTCTTCCATCAAATGTCGCTCACTCCTTGGAGCCGATGCGGGCTTCTAGAAGCGAGTTGGGCAGAAGCGGGAGTGGATCACCAAACTACAGGCAACCAGACAGGCATAAGGGCTTCCTGCCAGGTAAGCTCCTGAGATATAGGTACATGTACTTTTGGTAAATAGAGGAACGAGAGCACTGGAAGTCACAGGCAACTTGCAAGAGACAGTAAGAAAAAACGGGGCAAGGGAGAAAGGAGAACGGAAAAAATCAGAATCTGGCCGTCAATAAAAGCTCCGTGTTAATTTTAGCAGCCACAAAGCCGACCCTGTCAAAAACGCCCATAACCACGGTTGTTGGCAACGGCCGGGCGGACGGTCCAGATCCAGATGTTGTCGAGCCGACATTAATGCGAAGCCAACGATACAAGATTGCCTTGCCGATTGGCGAGCGCCTTTCCCCGGAACATGATATGTGTGCTTGTTCACCGCGGATCAACTCACTTGGACCAAAGTTTGCGTCTTCCATAACCCCGGGATTCGCTTGCAGGCGGAGGGTAAAAGAACGCGAGATACCTTGGTACTGGATGAAAAAGCAAATCCCTTGTGCCATCTTAGGTAAATTCGGGCCTGCGAATCGCGCCTGCCGTCCCAGGCGTAGCACCCGTAGATTCATTTGTTTTATGCGCGTCTGGCATAGAGGCTAGGTCGAATGAAGAAGGCCAAAAGAAGAGACCCATGAGTCTTCGGAAGGCTTCTGCGGCGCAACCTTGTCCCCACCAAAAGCAACCTGGAGTTGAAAGGTGTTAACTGTTACCGAACTTCAAACGGAACCCGTCAGCCCACTATCAATCTGCGCTTATTATCAGCAAGGACGTTAGAGGTACGATACCTACTAGCAGGGCAACATCTGAGAGCATGAGCATTAGCTGTTAAGGTGCCTAGGTAGGTTCAAGCACGGTTTCTATACTACGAGATCGGTCGGTTACTAGGAAGGAAGCACTGAACACATGAAGCGAGGGCCCACAAGGCAACTACCTAACCTGCTCTCTAAGTAAGGTTCAGACATGGTCATGTATGTAATTACATGTACATAACATAACATACGTGCACTATGTATATCTACCAACCTACCCAAGGTAATTAATTGTGCGTTAGGCGCGCTGCTGCAGGTCATCATCTTAGGGTCGTTTTTCTTTTTCTCCCGCAGCTTCAACGTCGTCGGTCAAGCCATGGAAGCCAACAAGCCATGACCCAGAAATCTTTCTTCGTCTTATTAGTCCGTAATTCGTACAACTTTGAGATTGCCAACAAGCCAACCGAGCCGCACAAAAGACACAACTTGCACATACCTTATGCGCAATCTGGGTTGGTCTTTGGTCAAGTGCCGCGTGATGACGCTGCGCGCTCGAAAGCTCTGGTCGCGCCAAGACTTACACAACCACAGGCGCTGGCCAGCCGATGGGTCTTGTCATCTCATGGATCTCAAGTGAACAGCCTGGCCCCGGCCGCCTGTTGAATGATCACACTTGGCTGCCGCCAACCGCGATAGAGAGACCTGCAAAGTGTCCTACGCAGCCCCTGGGGTGTCCTTGAGGCGGCAAGGGCTGTCAGTTTCTTTCTCTCCGCCTGTGTTTTTCTCGCTCCTCCACCTCCAGTTCGTTCCACTTGCCTTTTATCCCATATGAAACAGGTAAACATGCAGCCTCGCTTCTCCCCGGCAGAAAAACCACAACCCCGTTCTGCGCTTTCGGACCTGATCGCGTGTCGAACGAGTCGATCACTGATACCCTGGTATTGGTGGTGGTGGTGATGATGATGATGGGGTGGTCAGCTACTAGCCTGGTTGAACATCAGGTCTTCCTGGCACATGCCAATTCCAGTCGGTCTCTTTTCAACGATACGCCCCTAACCTACCTGCTGCGCTCTGGTTCTGCTGTTGGATGGTCGCTGATCGAGCCCTTTGGAGAGTGGACGGGGTACGCCGCGATTGAGTGCACAATCGCTGCTCCATTTCACATGTCACTGCGGCAGGTGGTCTTTTCAAGCTGGCACCCCCGACTTCTCGCTGGTGCTCACAGCTGGTGGACCAGGGAGGGCTGGCTATGCCCCACATTTACAGGGACCTGCTTCCACTGCCCGTCTCGTCGCCGCAAAGACGTCGTCTTGCGGCGGTGTTATGAATGAGATGAGGGTAATTATCCGCCGTTGGGCCGCCTCCACACTCGCCTACTTGGTGGCCGCATCTCCGGCGGCCATTTATCCTCCACGCCCCTGGTGCCGATGCGCGCATTTATTGCGGTTCCCCCAATGGACCCCCCCCCTTCCTCTCCCTCCAACTTCCCGCGCTCGATGGATGACATTAGGAGTCCGGGTGGCCAGATATGTGGCTGAACAGTTACATACACGACATCCACATCCCGTTTCCTGGCGGATGGGAAGCAGCTATAGCAGTCCCCCTGCTATTTTCCAGCTGGCCATTTGTGCCCCGATCTTATCTGAGGTTTGTTTCTCAGGGCAGACATGACCGTCACTGCCTATGGTCAGCCAAATTGCTGGGGGTTTTTGGCTGATTTCAACGTGGCATACAAATTAGGCTCTTTGGACCTCCTGCTGGGCTTGCTGCTATTGCTACCTTCTGCCTGTCGCGCCGATCCCTGTGCGTTGGCCTATGTGCCCCGCCAAAACGCGCTTCGACGTCTTCATTTCTGTCCAGTTTCTGTCTTGTGCATACGCAATCATGAGAATCAAGGGCTGGGCGGGCCCGGGACATTTACTATTTGCTGGGATCAAGAACCGTGGCCTTTCTCTTCCCTTCCTCTCGGGACAGATATATCTTTTGTTGAAGTTTGATGTCATGAAGCAACTTCACCCACAGGTGCTCGTGGGGCCGTCAGGGGTCCGAGCGAACACCACCCTGCTAGTAGATCGCTGAACGCCGTTCACTCCCGATCCGGCTTTACGGGCCGACCAGATCAGCAAGATCTTTGGGCTGCCAAGCCCTTTGAAAAAGCCATGTGGGTTTGGTCACCACCGCCATAGGGCCGACACCATCGTTCCCCCTGTGAGAGCCAAATGCCACGAGACAAACGTTAACGCCATCGCCTCCTGGCAACTTTAGGCCCGATATCTGGTGGGTAGGCAAAGAATAGCTTCGGTTGATACGGCCGGCAGACTGACCCCTTTCGCATAGCTAGCCCTCTTGTTTTGCCAGCCCAGACGGTGTTCCCTGGCGGTAGCTCTTGCCTTCCTTGTTGTCGGTTAAGCTATCATACACTGCATTCGCGAGATACTCCTTGGCTCCTCTACGCAGTAGTAATTTCGTGCTCTCACTCGAGCCAGCCGCGGCTGCGACATGAAGAACCGTTGCGCCGGTCCGGCTTCGATGGTTCACGTCGAAAGCGGGACCGCTCAGGCTCAGGCTCGTCATCAAAAATCGAAATCGACTGCGTATTAGACCAGTAGATTTGGCTCGGTCGCCGCTCTTCATATTGAGAAAATAGTAAAGAATTCTCGGATGTGGCGCCGCTGCCCAGAGTATATGTTCGTCGGTAGAGGTCCTGGCAAATACGTCCGCCCCGTACTTGTCAACAAGTAACTGCACCGTCTTGAGATGTCCGCCTTCTACAGCAAAGAACAGCGGTGTATGGCCGGCCCATGTGCGGGTCTCGATACCCCCTACGCCGGGAGAGAGCATCCATTGAAGAGCTGCATTTAGTCCCAGTCGCGCCGCGAGGTGAAGAGGTGTGGTTTTTAGCCTGCCTTGTGGTTTTGTAACATCAGCACCGGCTTCGATAAGAAGACGGATGATGTGCATGTGCACATGGCCTGCATCGCACTCCTTTTTTACTACTGCCGCATTCGAGCTGCAAGTGCCAGCATTCTCGAGCGCTCTCCACAGGACTGACTGGCCATCTGAGCCAGAGTTCGGGTTTGCCCCTTGATCAAGTAGCAGCTGAACAACATTGTCGTGACTGGCGACAACAGCTAGCTCGAGAGCTGTGCAGCCGTCATTGTTGGCCTGCTCAAGGGAGACTTTGGCCTGGGCTAGCCTCCGCACAATGTCGGTGTGGTTTTTTTGCGCCGCCATTTGTAATGGAGTACTGCCTGATGGGTTGGAGGCATGGATGTCCACATTGCAGGCCAGAAGTAGCTCAACCACCTCTTTATTACCAAGTGCTGACGCCATGAGCAGTGGAAAGTTACCTCGTGCACTCGGGAGACTCGGGTTCGCCCCAGCTTCGATCAAGACGCGTGCGACATCCATACACGCTGAAGTGATTGCTAGTAGTAGTGGTGTCGAGTCCCCCAGGCGCCCATCCGCGGCGGCGCCATATTCGCAAAGCAGCTTGACAATTGGGGCGCTTCTCTGCGTGATGGCCAAGTGTAGGGCCGTCGTACCCCTATCAGTGGTTGCCTCAAGGTCAACACAGCAATTTAGAAGTTGCCTCGTCGACGCGAGTCGAAGGCTTCCCACGGCGTCAAGCAGCGGACTGCGTCTAGCCCTATCTCGAATATCCATATCCGCCCCATAAGCGTAGAGAGCAAGGATCGTGTTGTCCTTCGGGGCCATTTCCGCGGCATAGTGAACGGCAGATCGCCCAGAGAAGTCAACGGCGTTTGCTGCAGCTCCATGCTCACACAGAAGTGCGATGAAATCGTCTGGGAAGCCACGTCTCACGGCGTGAATAATGGCTGTTTCGCCGCCCTTGTTCTTTGCCTCAAGATTGGCCCCCGCTAGAACCAGATAAGTTGCTGTATTAAAAGAATCGACGGAAAGCGCCCTATGAAGCGGCGTCATGCTTAAACCTCTCCGCAGAATGTTCGGATTGACTTGTTCATCCTCCAAGAGCCTAAGAATGGCATCACTGTCGCTTTTGTCAATGGCGTAATGGAGCTTCTCAGCAAGCTGGGTGCTGCTGCAGCGAGTTATGCTGGAGTGAAGCTCAAGCCTCTCCAACAGCGACTTGATCTCAGGACGGTTGGAAATCCGGGGTATTGTGGCCAAGGCTCTGAGTCTCGGGCTAGTCGGGTTTAGAGCCCGGCCAGACTGTAGCTCGAGTTCTGCCTGCGCCGGAGAATCGTTTGTGGTTTGTGGACGAGGGCCGAGCAAAGGCTTCACGGCACCGGGTACAAGCGGGCGGTCATCACCGGCTTCGAGCTGATCGCTGCGTGACACAATTCAGTCTCAGCTCTCACGAAGATGTAGGGTAGCTCTTACATACGCTTGTATGAGATCCTCCATGGACTTGGATGTTTCACTCTCAACATGACACGGTAAACATGAAACAACCCGACAATCCTCTAGGTCTAAACTACCGTTCTTCATTCGCGCTCCGTACGTGAGACGTGATGAACAACTGTACGAGGTTAAAAAAACCGGGGCATGTTAAGAAGGTGAGAGCGGTTGCACCATAAAGTGGGTGAGTATATGAAGATTAACAATGAGGCCAGTGACAAGAAATTCTGCTTGCTGATAAAAAGAACGAAAGGTTTGTGAGATTACTTCAAAAGAACAGCAATGCTCCCTATCTTTTTTGTACGTGACAAGAAACATAGGATGCCAAAATGGCTCAAGGTAGTGGCTTGGCAGCTTTGAGCTGAAAATTGGTGGCTGCATTTTACTTCATTCGAGACATATTGGCTGGGCCAAAAACAGTCTAGACGTGTCCTGAGCAGTTTAGCGCCTGGGTTTTATTGAAATCTTGTGGTCAAGACTAGTGTATTGCCAGGTTCGAGCTAGTGGTGTTCGTATATTGAAGCTGATACTGGGGAGATAGGTAGGTAGGTACTGATCAGTACCTTAGTATAAGTCAAGCACGATGAAGGAATATTGCATGTCCCTACTGTAGTAACTTAAGGTTTGTTGGGGGATGGTCCAAGCGTCTTTAAACCATCAGGCCCAAGTGCGGGAAAGGCCGCCAGCTGACTCAGCTGGCCAGCATTGGCAAGCCTGGAGCCCCTGACCTCACTGAACGGATCATTGATCCTCGCGGCCCGTTCCAGGTGGACTGTTGCCATCGGCTCCGAGACCACTAGACATCCACTCAAGACCACCCATTCGAGAAAAGGAAACATCAACGACGTGCATGACTGATGAAGGCCAGCTTAGTCCCGACCCAGCATCCAGCATACCATCGCTTCCACGGCCGATTGCACGCGTGTCCATTTGAAGCTGAGCTCGACGGACGATCCAAGGCGTCCAAGACGAAATAGAAAATATTGGATATTTCAGACAATTCTACCATCGGCATCCTGGCGGGAATATTGTGGTCGAGACAAGCAGCTCCGTCTGCCGGGGCGCCGGAACTCCCTTCCCAAACCGGAACCATGAGCTCAACTTTGGAACCAAGCCACCCTTCACTACATCTTACACCTCAGTTCTGCTTCTCGACCACCGCCCTCCGAGGTCGGGCCTCCAAACCGGCGCAACAAACATCTATGGTGAACGCCTGCTGACCCGAAAGTAGACTTCTTGCGAATGTCCAGGTCCTCCATCGATGACCCGATAACTCAGCAGCTCAATGCCTTGGTGGCCCCCGCCAAGGCCGGGTTCGACCCGTCGTCGACATCACATCGAGTCGCTCGACCAACTTCGCACCAGATTGACCCACAGTCGTGCAGCGAGTTCAAGGACAAAGTCCTGTTCCCCTCGTGGCAGACACGCTCGAATGTTATTAGCTACTGCGCACTTGTCGCCACGAGCCCCGATCCCGATGACCCCGAGACAACATTAAGAGAAGCCGAGAATGAACGGAATCGGGAAAGAGTTGTCAACGAGAGACTAGACCCATACTCGGGTCGGTTCTTTCCCAAAGAGCCCCGAACAGAGCAGTTGGCGTCCCTCATCCGGCAAGAGAAAGGCGTGGAAAATATCGTCCGATCCAGGACCTGGGGCATAGTCAAGGAGAGATGTGGAGAGTCTGCCGATACGTGGGAAGTAGCCCTTGCCAGTTGGCATAAAGCTAATGACTCGTCGTGATTGTGTCTCGAGAACAGCAGCGAAGATTCATCTCATCTGGATGTGTTGGCAGTTATGTGACCGAACGGATGGGGTACCTATATGTATTGTATGTACAATGCAAGAATGCATTGCGGAGCACTCTTGGACCTGGCATAGACCTAATATTTGTAACGATACGGTAGTTGGAAATGAGACAGACGAATCACACTGGTAACTATATAAAAGAAGTACCTCATCATTCCAAACTTGCTTTTATTTCATTTCATTTCTCTTTTTCCACCACAGCGAGTACAGCTTGAGGCTCGGTGATGATGCCGCGAGGGCCGAGCTCCTTTGCAAGGTAGAAAATAGAAAATGGGGTTCAGGTTGGTGGGGCCCACGCCAGCAGGGCTCGAGCTGCTGAGGCTCCGCATCTTTGAATGGGCTGACCAAGCCGAAAGCTGTTGTTAGAGTACTTGCAACACTTCATCCCAGAGAGACACCTGTAACAACATCCCGCAACTCGCGGTGCTAAATTTTCTGTTAGAATCGGGCTGATGCCAGCCGAAGAACTGTCCTTGCACAGCACTGGCTTTGAGATCCGCTGTTTGGGCCCAGACGCAAATTTATTTCACACCTCCGTTAACGCCCCGCCATTCCCAAACTCCCAAGGCGCATCCATTTCGGGCAGACGCCATCGACCGTTTCCCTCTCTCAACCACACCATCTCAAAAAAGTCTTTCCGTCCCGCCAACCGACGTTTGGCCCAGACAACCCGCCCGACGACCCGCACGACATCCCTTCTACCTCAACCCCTCCGTAGTGCGGTTCGAGCTTCCTAGGATAGCTTCGTTGCCACGACCCTCCTCATCGTCCCTCGTCCTCCCACACGCACCAGCTGCAACCCCTGCGCCCTCTTCCCGATGCCGCAAACCTTGAGTACGAGAGAGGCCAACCTCTTCCGTACCGTCATCCGCCACTATGAGGACAAGCAATACAAGCGCGGCCTGAAGGCTGCCGAGCAGATCCTGAAGAAGAACCCCAAGCATGGCGACACCATGTCCATGAAGGCCCTCATCATGAATTCCCAGGGCAAGACGGAAGAGGCCTTTGCTCTCGCCAAGGATGCGCTGACCATCGACATGAAGTCACACATATGCTGGCACGTCTACGGCATTCTGTACCGTACAAACAAGAATTTTGACGAAGCAATCAAGGCCTACAAGTTTGCGCTCAAGCTCGAACCCGAGTCCACTCAGATCCAGCGCGACTTGGCTGTCCTGCAGGTCCAGATGCGCGACTACCAAGGCTACGTGCAAAGCAGATTTGCCATGTTGAAAGCAAGATCACAGGTCCGCCAGAACTGGTCCGCCCTTGCCGTTGCTTACCATCTCGAGGGTAACCTGCCGCAAGCAGAAAATATCTTGACGACCTATGAGAAATCGGTCACTTCAGCCCCTGCCAAGACGGATTTCGAGAACTCTGAAGCCGTTCTGTACAAGAACTCGATCATTGCCGAGTCCGGAGACATCGAGCGAGCCCTGGCCCACCTTGAGTCCGACGGCAAGAACAGTCTGGATCGGCTGGCTGTCATGGAACTTCGAGCACGCTATCTGGCTGAGCTCGGCAGGAATGAGGAGGCAGCAAAGGCATACCGGGCGTTGGTGGACAGGAACTCGGAACATCCTGAATACTACAAGCGCTTAACCGAGGCATTGGGTATCCCCGAGGGCGACGAGACTGCGTTAAAGACCGTCTACGACGAGTACGCCGCAAAATATCCTCGCTGCGATGCCGCGAAACGCTTACCTTTGGACTTCTTGACTGGTAATGGCGCGCCCCTAATCTCATAAAGACCACGTGCTAACCTGCCCCAAGGAGATGGATTCCGAACAGCTGCCAAGGCTTACTTGACTCTCATGTTTGATAAAGGCGTGCCCTCCACGTTTGCCAACCTCAAACATCTATATTCGGGCTCATTTGAGAAAGAGACCCTGCCCGTGTTGGCCGAGGAGTATCTGCAAGAGCGTAAGAGCGGCCAAGTTGCGAATGGTGATAGCTCCAAGGGCGAGGGCGCTGCTCTCTACTTCCTGGCGCAACACTACAACTATCACATGAGCCGCGATCTTTCCAAGGCTACTGATTATGTCGACAAGGCGGTCGAGCTGGATCCCAAGAACACGGATTTCCATATGACCAGAGCAAGGATATATAAGCATCAAGGCGATGTCCAGAAAGCCTCCGAAACTATGGACCACGCTCGGTCACTCGATACCAGGGATCGTTACATCAACTCCAAGGCTGCCAAATATCAACTTCGGAACAACGAGAACGAGAAGGCACTGGCGACAATGGGGCTATTCACACGTGCCGAAACGGTCGGGGGGCCCTTGGCTGATCTTGTTGATATGCAATGTATTTGGTTCTTGACGGAGGACGGCGAGGCGTGGCAGCGCCGGGGCAATTTCGGTATGGCTCTTAAGCGGTTCCACACCATCTACAGCATCTTCGACATCTGGCAAGAGGATCAGTTCGATTTCCACAGCTTTTCCCTTAGGAAGGGCCAGATCCGGGCGTATATCGACATGGTCCGGTGGGAGGACCAGCTTCGGGACCATCCGTTCTATTTCCGGGCCGCAGTGGATGCCGTAAAGCTCTACATTGAAATGTACGATAAACCCCAGGGCACAAACGGCATCAATGGCTCTGATGGCAAGACCACAAACGGGGATGGTGCTGCAGAGAAGAAGAAGGCGGCCAAGAAGGCCAAAAAAGAGGCCCAGAAGGCAGAGCGAGAGGCAGCAGAAAAGGTTGCCAAGCAGGACCCGAATAAGGCAACGGCACAGAAAACCAAAGATGCCGAGGATACGAAGAAGAAGGATGATGATCCCACTGGGCTGAAATTGGCCGGAACCACGGATCCTCTCGGGGATGCCATGAAGTTCCTGGGACATGTGCTTCAGTTTAGTCCCAAGAACATTGAAGGCCAGATTGTGGGCTTCGAGGTCTTCATCCGAAGGAGTAAGTTATCCTTTACCTTGCCCCTGCTCGTTCTGTTTGCTGACAAGATGTTGCAGAGAAGTACATTCAAGCCCTGCGCTGCCTGAAGGCGGCTATGGCCCTGGATAAAGACCACCCGACGGTCCAAGAGCAGATTGTCAAGCTGCAGAAGGCGCTTGATCCCATTTTGGATACTCTATCTCCCAAGATCCAGGAGGTCATCAAGTTGGACTTCACTTCTGTGACTCGTTCATGATGTGCGACAGTGTCAAAAAAGACCCTGCTACAGTATACTTCCATAGAAAACATACTACTTAATGCCCATGAATGAGGGGGCAGGCAGAACGGCATCTCCTAGCCTCTTATTCGACCTCAGAAGTTGGCCATCTCTTCTAGCAAGACCATGGTCCTTGATTTTGAGAGGGGGTCAGCACTGTGAGCGATGGGAAGGGAGGAGAACATCGGTCTGTGGATGACTGCTGGCCGCGCCGCAAAGTAGCCAAAATTGAAGTTGAGCTGCGCAAGAGGCTGTAGAAAGCGTCATGGATTGGGCATGTTAGCCTGGAGATCGCACTCGCTCTCGGGTTCAAATCCGAGGCGGGGTCCAGGCGGCTTCAGCGCAGGGAACCATGTACAATCATTCGATTCGATGTTGACCAAAATGCACAATAACTACCCACCCAGCCAAGTCTGCACTGGTCTAAAAAGCGCCCAGTCCGTGGATGTTATGGACGAAAGAATAAACAAGCAGGCTGTTGTCAGCTGAGTGAGCTGGAACATTTGTAAGAAGTCAAGAGCTCTTCGTTACAAAAGTGTGAAGGGGTTTCCACACAACACATTTGTAAACGCATGCAGCCCCTGAATCGACGCCAACAAAAGCATCAAACCACACCTTGTGATAGTTCCAAAATGCGTGTTTCTTTGAATTTGGTGCCTGGGGTTGATATTCTTAGACCATTTTGTCAGTGAAATAAGCTCAAGAGGCGTTGGTTGACAGCGGGGCCAATTTCCGAAGTTTCCGACCGCGTCTGACGTTGGATGCTGGTGGCGCTTTTAGTGCTGAGCTGTTCATGGGCTCTTTTACGTGCTGTGCACGGCTTTTGGAAGGAAAGGCCTGAGTGGAACCCGCGGATTGCGAACAACACGAGCAACGGAACAACCACCACGACGCCCAGAACCAAGGAGTTTGCGAGTACCACCCGACTCCGTAGCCCTGCCGACCTGAAATCCGACCCCAGGATTTAATACCGTCTGCGACCTCTGGCGCGCGTGTTTCCCGCCCCGGCGCATCAAGCAGCTCGTGCCTCCAACGACACCCACCCACATGCCCGCTTTGGATCTTGCGAATTTCATGTTCACTAACCAGCCACGACAGCTGACAACACCACAATGGACTCGAAAACCCCAGCAGACCAGGTCGAGGTGACAGTGGCCACGGCTGCGGCCGCGATGACAGCAACGGCAACAAGCGATGCCAAGGGGAACCAGGCGCTCCAGCTGTCGCCCGCCGTGACACTTACCCTGGGCAAAGACGCACTTCTCGTGTCAGGTAGGGGCTCCAAACACCAAGGATGCCCTATAACAAGACGGTATAACTAATGTGTGTCGTATCTACAGGTCAGCCCGTTAGCAAGCCGTGTCGATCATGCGGAATTGGAGGTCTGGGTAAGCTATACAACCCATACCCAACCACCCTGGCCTTGCTGTTGCGCTGGCTGACCCGGCTTTTCTCCCGCTCAGCAGCAGCTCAAGACGCGGCCTCGCCAACCGCTCTCGACTACTACAACATCCTCTGGGCCGAGATCACCGCGGACCGTAGGCATCTCAGCATCGACTTTGCCGACCAGGCTCGCAAGCACTTTCTTTCTGTCCGAAATATCAAGTTTGCCATCCCAGCTCTCAACCCCGACCAGTCCCCAAGCGGCACGAGCGAGGACATAGCCCCATGGGTCGAGCGTTTGCTGGACCTCTCGTACGGCAACGCAGCTCGCCGCAAACGCGCCTGGGTTACCGTCAACCCACACGCGGGCCCTGGCAACGCGGACAAGGTCTGGGAGAAGGAGGTGCGGCCCATCTTCGATGCAGCGCGCATGCCCCTGACCGTGGCTCGGACGACATACTCTGGAGAGGCCGTCAGCCTGGCGAGAGATATCAACATCGATAACTTCGACATTGCGATCCCGTGTTCGGGCGACGGCCTGCCGCACGAGGTGTTCAATGGCCTGGCGAGACGCCCAGATGCCCGCCGTGCGCTCTCCAAGATTGCCGTTTGCCATATTCCCTGCGGGTCCGGAAACGCCATGAGCTGCAACCTGTACGGCACCCACCGACCAACCCTGGCGGCCCTCGCCATTGTGAAGGGGGTCCCCACGCCGTTAGACTTGGTCAGTATTACACAAGGCGATAGGCGCACCATCAGCTTCCTCAGCCAAGCCCTGGGCATGATTGCCGACTTGGATATCACCACCGAGCCCTTGCGGTGGATGGGCTCCGCTCGGTTTACCTACGGCTTCTTGGTGCTGGCCTTCCAGAAGAGGACCTACCCCTGCGACATTGCCGTCAAGGTTGAGATTCCGCACAAGGATGACGTGAAGGCGCATTATCGGCAAAAGGTTGCCCAGATCGACTCCGAAAGCGAGAGTAGGCCGAAGTCGGAGGAGAGCAACGCCGATGAAATCATGTCCAGTGGCGAGCAAGCTCAGGCGACCCCCGCCCCGAGTTCCACGGCCAGCGAGGATGATTTGGGACTCCCATCGCTCAAATACGGCACGGTAAATGACAAGCTGCCAGAAGGATGGGAACTCATTCCTCATGAGAGGCTCGGGAACTTTTACTGCGGCAACGTAAGTTTCCCTTTTTTATCCCATATTTACCTCGTTTCATCACTAAAACGAGGGCTTTCAGATGGCATACATGGCACCCGATGCCAACTTCTTCTCGGCCGCTCTCGCCAACGACGGGCTCATGGACCTGATCACAGTCAATGGCGATATCTCGCCGCTCAAGTCCATCGGCATGCTGCTGTCGGTAGAAAAGGGCCACTTTTTCGACAGTCCCCTCGTCAACTACCGCAAAATCTCGGCATATCGTATCATCCCGCGCCCCGAGAGCCGCAGCGGCTACATCAGCATCGACGGCGAATCGATCCCCTGGGAGCCATTCCAGGCCGAGATTCACCATAGCCTCGGCCTCACGCTCTCCAAAAGGGGCGTCTTTGAGGCACCCGGTCCCATCAACTGGGATAAGGTGACTACTACTGAAAGGCTGAGGGCTTAGAAGCCCTTTTTCAGCCAGATGAAAAAGATGCGCAGAATTGCATCACCATTTGGATTGAAAGAGGGGAAATTGAGAGGGCTTCCGGAATATGCTTGTGCCCTCGCGGATAGAGACTGAGTCCCTCTCATATCTCTACTGTATGATATGATACCCCCTATTTGCGTGGCGTGGCGAGTATGGCTGGGCTGCCTTGGCAACTAAACTTTTAGGCTGTCTATGAAAGTAGCAAAGCGGTTGACTTTGCTGAGCGTTATAAAATCATACCCAGCAGGCACCGATTGGATTGACGTATTGCCTAGACTGAGAGACTATAGATAGGCATCTTTCCAATGTACTGTACCTGTAATACATACAGTCCGAGCTTCACATCCTATCGACTCGAGGGTGCCTTTTGCTATCCTCGAGGCGAATTGCCTCATTTATGGTATATTACTGTTGCATGATTGCAAAAGATTTCACGGATGGAGGGCCTGGCCCTTGAACCAAAGTTGGTAAGTTAATCGGCTAGTCGTCGAAGCCATCCCAACTCCCATTGTCCCCTTGGCCTTCCCCAGAGTCTGCCATCTCGGCATCTTCGTTCGTTGCGGTCCCGGCGCTCGGACGGTTCTTGTTCCCGGGGAGGCGGTCGTCGGCCAGGGATTCCTTGGACCGGTTCCGCAGAGCCGGACTGGTTGTGCCATTCTCCAAGTTGTCCACCAGATTGGAGATTTGTTGAAGGATCTTGCTCGCCTCCTCGTCGCCCTCCCCTAGTAGGCCCACCTTCTCGGCCTCGTCGACCCAAATATCCAGGACGTGCAGCTTCAGGCCCACCGGCACCGCATGTGGCGTGAGCTCTCCCTCCTCGCCCTCGGGCTGCTTTTCATGCCGGGCGTCTACGTCGAGCGCAAAGGGAAACTCGCCCAGCAGACTCAGGATATCCTTGACCCTCTCTGTGTCCCACGCGCTCTCGCCCTTTTTGCTCCCCTCCCTCATCCACCTGAACCCAGCCCCGACCGTTCGTCGCACAAGTAAAAGGAACTTCTCCATGCGCAGCACGTCAATCCCGGTCCACTCGCGCGACATGGTAGCCCAGAAGCCGCGGAGCCACGGCACCACGGCGTCGCGCGGCAGGATGAAGATCAGGTTGGCGAGTTCGGCGCACAGGTTCTGCTGCGGGATTGCCCGGTCGCACATCCACATGGCAAAGAAGAGGCCCTTCCACAGCTTGAGCACGTCCAAGGGCCCTAGAGCGGATGCGACTTGGCGCGCCGACAGGAAGGTCTGGAGGGAGTCGAGCGCGGATGTGCGGATCTTGCGGTCTGTGGACAATAGAAGAGAACATCGTCAGCCATGGAGTGCTCAACAATAATGAATGAGAAACGCGAGACAAAATTGAGGGTATCGCGGGGTTGTGAGAGGAGAAAAGGGTGGGGGGGGGTGGGACGCACCGCTCGAGGCAAGATTCTTGATAAAAGGCATATTCCCTTGTTGGGACGCCATATTGAAGGTAATAGACCGGAATCCGGAAGATTTTAAGAGAGAGTTGAGGTCGTAATACTTTTGAGGGGAGGGTATATTGGTCGGATCGAAGAGAGGCGCAGGGGTTCTTGATTGGTGAGGTTGAAATCGTTTGTTGCAGAAGCTGCTGGCTGGACAGTCGTGAGGGTTCAAATCTTGTCCGCCCGGCAGAAAAATAGTTATTGTTTAGCAAAAGGCTTGCCCGCAAAGCCGCAGAGCGGAAATACACAATGCGGGGCAGCAGCTGTGTCCATGCTTGAAGTGCGCTAGCTCCCGTGCCTTAGCTAGTCAAGCTAGTATGCTTAGTATACCTGGACCAAAGTGGAAGTTCTGTAAATGGTAAATCAAAGGCGCTGGAATGACTGACACCCCACTGTGGGGATTCACCAATGAAGTATGCTTCGTTCCGAATCGGGATGGCAAGGACCACTTCAAAGATGAATCCGACATGTCCTTTTCGTATTGTAATTCAATTACCATTCACAAGACCCCGACATGTGTCCTTCATACATATATAGTTCTCTCCAAGTTGCCGTCAGCTGGCCGCATCTTGAAGCAGACCGAGATAGCTTTTGTTGAAGAATTCCAATGCCATGGGGCAAGCAGGGGGCAACAACAATAAAAGCCAAAGAATTTTCCTTCGTCGATTGTATCGGAGACTCAATTGCCTGTATGTCCCTTTTGATTCGGTCCTCCCAGTTGCTAAAACAGCAGAGGCATGGCATTGAGTTCATAAAGACTTGACTGTTTATTTAGGAGCGAGAGACGGACAAAGCCTCTCAGAGGCCAGTGTTCCCGTCTTGTTCCTTCTCGTCTTTCTTCCCCCCTCCAATTCTTCGCCATTCTTTCGGGCAACGGGATCATCACCTCGTCTGTCGCGGACTAGTGGATGATCGCTATCCATGCTGGGGAATGGGGGAGGATACGCATTTCTTGGGGTCGGCACTAACTGACGTTACGGCGAGAGCTGGCTGCCTCGGTCCTCCCTGGCTTCACATGCGGCCTCTTGGCAGACGCTTGCGTGTACTTAGATGGCAGCTCAAGCCCCGTTCCCTCAAACCATTGACATTACTTATCGCTCATTCATTACTCATTTTGCTCATCGCGTATTACCCCGTCACTCCCGACGTAACACCTTGAGTTATCGATAACAATCCCGAAAACGGACCGACCTCATACCTGAAGCTACGCGTTGTCACCCTGCAGTGCAGCTCCCTCACCATACCTACCTAGCTTCTCAGGGTTAGAGGTACTTGTATGTACATACAGTACTGTACTTCAGATAGCCATTTGTCGCCGCTCCTCCGATCAGGCTGAAGGGTAAAGTCGCAGCAGCGGCCGGCAACGAATCGCGACATCCACTAAGACACAAGGGAAAGCTGACCCGTTCGTTGGTGGCTAGAAAGACGGCGCGGCGCGGCGTCGGTAGTCTGGTCGTACCACACAGCAGCAGCTGTCTTTTCGGAACGGTGACTGTTGGCATCTGCAGGGGAAAACAGAGCCCGGAGCAAAACCGCAGCAGAACGAGCTTCTTTTAAAAAATGGGGTCTCACACCACTTCTCCCTCGTCACCGCCCTCCTCCTCACATTCCCTTTCCCGACTCCAAAGCATCGCAAAACACATGGCGCAAGTAACAACAACAAGTTTCCCCGCCGAGGCGGTCCCTCAGGCCCCCGAGGATCCCCTCTTTGGGCTGATGAGGGCCTGCAAGGCCGACAACAGCCCAGACAAGGTTGATCTGGTGGGTCGCAGTCATCAGTGGCAGCACAACCAAACTTGCCGCAAGCCTTGTTCTTCTGGTATGCTAACCTGTCCTCCTCAAGGGCATCGGAGCGTACCGCGACGATAATGCAAAACCGTGGGTTCTACCCGTTGTCAAGAAGGTGCGTACCCAGCTCCTAGGTCTCGATTGGAAGGAAGCCCCTCGCGAGCTCTGGGCGCAAGTTGCAGCCATTATGCGTCAGAGGCTCGCACCAGCCAACTTGAAAATATCGGCCCACCTTTTTTTGGGCCCTACCATCCGATCGAATTGTTGCCCCGCCGCATTCGAGAGCTTGCAGCTAACCTTTCATGTGACGCACGCGACACAGGCCGATGAGATCTTGCGCAACGATCCCGAGCTGAACCACGAGTACCTCCCCATTGCCGGTCTTGTGTCGTTTACGAGCGAAGCTGCCAAGCTTCTGGTTGGCCCCTCGTCACCCGCACTCACTGAGAAGCGCCTGTCCTCGGTGCAGACCATCTCAGGCACCGGAGCGGTGCATCTTGGTGCCCTCTTCCTTGCCAAGTTCTACAAGGTCAATGGCCAAAATAGCACCGTCTACCTCAGCAACCCAACATGGGCAAACCACAACCAGATATTTTCCAATGTCGGCCTCCCTATTGCCACGTACCCATACTTCAGCAAGGAGACCAAGGGCCTGGACATTAAGGGCATGAAGAGGGCGTTGGTTGACGCGCCAGAGCGTAGCATCATCTTGCTCCATGCCTGTGCGCACAACCCGACGGGCGTTGACCCCACCCCCGATCAGTGGCGGGAAATCGCCGAGGTCATGGCCGCCAAGAAGCACTTCCCCTTCTTCGACTGCGCGTACCAGGGCTTCGCCTCGGGCGATCTGGACCGCGATGCCGGCGCTATCCGCTTCTTCATTGAGCAGGGCTTTGAGCTCTTGATCGCCCAGTCGTTTGCCAAGAACTTTGGCCTGTATGGCGAGCGCGCTGGCTGCTTCCACTATGTGGCACCGCCCTCGCCGGATGCCGCCAACGTCACCACCCGCGTGGCTTCCCAGCTGGCCATCCTGCAGCGCTCCGAGATCAGCAACCCGCCCATCTATGGTGCTAAAATAGCGTCTACCGTGCTCAACGACACGGCGCTGTTTGCCGAATGGCAGGAGAACCTCCGCACCATGTCCGGGCGCATCATTGCGATGCGCCAGGCACTCAAGGCCAAGCTCGATGAGCTGAAGACGCCTGGCAATTGGAACCATATCACGGACCAAATTGGCATGTTCAGCTTCACAGGGCTGACCGAAGCGCAGGTCGCAAAACTTAGGTCCGATTACCACGTGTACATGACCAAGAATGGGCGCATCAGCATGGCCGGGTTGAACACAAAGAATGTGGGCTACTTCGCCAGGGCAGTGGATAAGGTTGTCCGTGAAGCTTAGTTCTAGCATGTCCCTTTTGCTCGTCATCATGTAACTCATAGTTAGAAGGATAAGACTCGACTCAAAAAGCAACATTGCCTTTGAGGGCTTTGTCATAGAATAGACAACTCCAGTATTCAGTGACATCATAAGATGGGAGGGGCCTGGGATGTGTGTGGTATTCCAATCGTCCCATGTACGACAGGGCTCACATATAAGTATATATTTTATATCCCACTTCCCTTGCCATTTTTTTCGTTTCATTATCCATATGAACAGCGCTAGCAATATTGTCTCTAAATTAGCAAATCCCACACCACAAGCACGGTGCACAGTCCGGCAGCGGCGAAAAAAGTGTATCGGGCCGGGCTGGCTCTCCCGGCACTCTTTTTGAGCTCCTTGTTGCCTTTCCCGACACCTTCTGTCGTCTCGAAAGAATCGGCTACCAGTTGGTCGATATGGGCAGACTGGGTAGCGAGGTTGTTGACAAGCAAGTTCTGGAGCTCCGAGATCTCGACCAGGGATTTCTCCGCTGTCCTACTCTGGACGTCAGTCATGGAATCAACCCCCCCGTGAGAACAAAGGGCTTGGGTCGGCCTTACCTGACTTTGTCCAGCGTGCTTTCAAAGTGTTTAACCATGTCCTGGTTCCCCTTCTCAAAAATTTGTCTCTGCTCGTCTGTAATGTCGTCCAGATGTGGCCTCCTCTCCCTCTCTTCTACCGGCAAACCGATCGCTCCGCTGCCAGCTATAGTAGAGGTGGCCGGTCTGCCCCCGCTCAAGTCCCCCAGGTCCCTCCCGAGTGGTGGAAGCACAGCAGGACCCCTGGCCTTGGCAAGGACGCTCCTGTTCTTCTCGATCTCTCGCTGTAACCGCGTCTCCATCATGCGCTGCTGCGTCCGCGCCGTCTCCTGCAGGCGCTGCCGCAGAAACCACACCACGCTCTCACGGTGCGCGCCCAGCTGCCGCGCTACCGCCTCGGCAGCCGCCTGCTCGTTGGTTTTGGCCGTCCCCGCCGCGCCCAGCGCCCCTCCGGCTGCCCACGACCCCAGTGCGCCCAGGCCGCCCCGTGCGTACTTCTTCTGCAGCAGCGCCGTCTCGGTGCTTTGGCGCAGCTTCTCGGCGTCCTCGAGCGCACGGATGCGGGCATTGAGGTCCCGCAGTGTCATCTTGGCGTTGGCGTCGATCTCCTCGCGGTCGCGGTCCGTCAGGGAGACCAATGCGGCAGCGCCATTGCGGCTCGTGGTGCGAAGGTGTGTCTTGCGCGGAGCGGCGGTCGAGAGGTAAGATTGGCGTAGATTGCGTAGCTCGGTATGAAGTAGCGCAACAAGAGAGCTCTGTTGTTGTTTTTTTGCTCATGTTAGCGAGGCCACTCGGAAAAGCCCAGGAGAGTTGGAATCGGGTCACTCCTCACTATCCGGTATGCCTCCTTGAGGAACTCATCGGCCGTTTCGGCGTTGGGGCGTTTTGTCGGGGCTACCTCGTGGCCTTTGAGGAGGCCATCGAATGCTTTCGTCAGGTCGGCCATGGTGACAGACGTCTCGACGTTGGGTTTGAGAGCTCGGCCAGCAGCCAAGATGGCAAGTCAGAGACGTGGCTGGATCTGGAATAATGACGATTGTGTTGTGGCGTAAAGCTCCAGGTGGTTGGTCGTAATCGTGTGCTGTGGCTGATGGGGGTGCTGCAAGTCTTATGTAATCCGTCCGTCTGAAATTCCCCAAACAAGAGCAATCATCTCCCCCTCACTCACACCCACCAACCCACAATCATGACGACTTTGCTCACTAAAAACACTGCACACCAAAGCAAGTAGCTCCGATGCCGGTGCCGGTCGGCGATGAAGGAGTCTTTCGTCCGGAGTCTAAATGCTGCGGGATGGGTGGGGCCGATGCCGCAATGCCGCCCCCTCCAATCTTCCACTGTTTCATTCGTCCAAGGCTCATATTCGCATCGAAAACGGCAGGCATCCTCCTCCGTGGTCTTGGCGCCCGCGAGCCGCCGCCGGTCAGAGCTCGTGTGTGCTCACTGCTGGCCTCCGTCGGGGATGGGATGATGGGGTCTTGAAGCTTGAGCCGGGAATAACCTCGAGGCACCGGGGCCATCCCGTTAAGCCCGTGGCGCTGGTCGCTGCCGCTGTGCTGCTTTGGCTTTTTTTTTTTTGACTCGACGCCATATGCAACTCAAAAAGTTCAAAGCCGATCTCGTCAGTCCTGCTGCTTACTTGCTCTGTTTCTGCGGTCGACTTCACTGTCCGTTGCGAGTTTGCTTCGGGTTTCCAAGCTACCTCCTCTTCGTCTTCAATGTGCCTTTCTTCTCCATACGCAGCTGGCCCAGTTCTTGGATCATCTTGCCGGCCACCTTTTCTCCATCAACACCAATGGGGGGTCTTGGCCTGGGCACAGCTTCTATGAAACCTTCAGACAAAAAACCGCACCCCGCCGTCTTGGTCGAGGAGAAGGATGTTCCGACTGTCTTGGCCGCACATGGCGGCTTGGTTGAACATGATGACCCGCCCGAGAACATTCCCAGACCCGATCATAGCCCCCTTCCTGACGACCCTGATCTAGGTTTTGATCCTGAGTCCCTTGGCCGTGTGCTGAGTGCCCCCCCTTTACAGTGCCTTCTCAAGCTCAACCAAGAAATGGATTGTAGCCATGGCCACCGTGGCAGGCTTTGTCTCCCCTATGACGGCCAACATTTATTTCCCTGTTCTGAACCCTATTGCCGCAGACCTGGGCGTGTCAATTGGTCTCATCAACTTAACCCTGACCACATATATGATCTTCCAGGCCGTTGCCCCCACCGTTGTTGGTGACTTTGGAGATATGGCTAGAAGGAGACTCGCCTTCATCGTCGCCTTTACCACCTACAGGTGTGCGAATCTGGGATTAGCCCTCCAGAAGAACTACGCTGCTCTCCTCGTCTTACGTATGCTTTAGAGCGCCGGGAGCAGTGTCACCTTGGCACTGTCCTTCGCCGTCATTGCCGACGTTGCTGTCAGCGCTGAGAGGGGCAAGTACATGGGCATCCTTAGTGTTGGTATCAACATTGGCCCAGCGCTCAGTCCCGTCCCAGGTGGCATCCTCACGGAATACATCGATTGGAAGGCCATATTCTGGTTTTGTCTGATATTCTCCGCCGCTTGGCTCATTCCCTTCGTTCTGGCCGTTCCCGAGACGGGCAGGAATGTGGTTGGCAACGGCTCCCTACCTGCTCAGTGGTGGAATACGCCTATCATCGACTTAATTCGTTATCGCCGCCACCCCCCAGAACGGAGGTCTCAGAGCAGCTCATTGCGCATGCTCCGTTTCACCAATCCCTTTAACCTCGGGATTGTGTTTAAGAAGGATTTAGCCCTCCTCTTCTTTAAAACGGAAGATTATTTTTTATAACTATTAAAAACATTATTAAATGAAAATAATATAAAAAATAATATTATACATTCCCTTTATGAGGGGACATAGGTATTAGGGCAAATTTTTACAACTTCCAGGAGACTAGGATCTTCAACCTTCATCTTCAATCACAATATGACTAGCACTTTTATTTGCTTTTCTACTTCTCCCTTTCCTCTTCAAGCTCCAACAAAACTTCCGTAAAGTTTTTCACGGAGCCGAAGCCGAAGCTAGGTTTGGAATGCAAGTAAAGGCGTGTAGTGCGGGCAGTTGTTGCGCCAATACATCACACCAAACCATCACTGACCTCGCCATGTATTGTGTGCCACTCGTCACCCGAGCTACCAGCCCCTCTTACACGCAGTTAGGATTAAAGCTGTGGGCAACGCAGGGTGTCATGGCAGGCTGCACCAGCGGGAGCTACAGGTGGGTCAATGTGGCTGGTGTGGGGCTGAGGGCACAGGCCCACATCACACCTAACCATCATAGACCTCGCTGCGTGTTGTGTGCCACTTGTCACCCGAGCTACCAATCCCTCTTACACAGAGTATAGCATTAGAAAACAAACTTTTTTAGAACAATGTACAACATTATTCTCTCCATACTTAACTATATATAGCTCAAATATGTATAAGGAAAAGCTACCTTAGTTTCATCGTTAATTACAGAATATAAGTGGGTAACTCTTAGTAAATAATAAAGTCTTTAACTTTTAACAAAACCACCTATAAATATATTATATAATAATATTGAACATTACCATAGCATTTCATTACCTTACCGCACCCTTTACCTCATGTTATAGCTTGCACATTACATGTGTTCATTATAGTGCTTCAAGAGCTTAAAAGGTGTGGGGGTAATATGCATTATATTGTACTGTAGCGTTGGGTATATATCTAACCAAGGAAAGCATAGGTAGACAAGAGGCGCCTAGACGCAACCAAACCAGTTACACTACAGCTGCTATAGCTAATGCAACACTAAACTAACAAGAGACACGTACACAAGAATATAGATAAGCAGTGTAATATCGAGCCCCAGACTATCCGGCCAGTCATGTCGCCTTGAGACTAACCAAATGTCAGGGCCCCGCCCCTCCCCAAGGCCCGGACCAAATAACTGACTGAACTGAAACTTTGATAACCGCAGTCCTCCACAGCATATGCCCAAGAAAAGTGACACCCCAACACTCTATAAAACGCAACCTCATTCACGTATTCCAAACCCATTTCCACCTGTCATTCAACGTGTAATATATCATATCGTTGATCAGTTCCCAGTCAGCTTCTTCCACCAGCTGCTTCTTGGGGTCGTATCCATAAACATTGAGTTGCGCCGGCTATCGCGGCGACCATCGCTTCCATCCGAGCCCATGGGGCGTGGTTGCTCACGATCCCTCTCCTCACGGCGCCTCCTCCTTCGCCGTTGCTCATCTCCATCTTCGCCGCCGGTGCCGCCAGCGTCAGGATTTCGAGATCGACGCTTCGCCCTCCGGGCTTCTTGACGCGCCTCCTCTTCATCGGCTTCAGGTGCAGGGGGTGCGAGGCCCTCGCCATTCTCCGGTGGCGGCGGCGCATCCGAATGGTCCTTGACCCACGACGATGTACCTGAATGAGGCCAGGAACCTGTCTTCTCCCGCGCCTTGCTGGGATAGACGTAGTCATCAACTGGCTCGGACCTTCGACGCGAGCTTCGTTCCTTCTCCTTGCCCTCGGCCTCCCGAGCGGCACGTCGGGCTTCTCGACGGCGCTGGCGTTCTTCGTCGGCACCGGGATCGGATTGATCAGGCTGGTAGCTCCGCCTCCGGTCTGTTTTGGCTGCACGGAGTGCCTCGGCCTCGGCCTCAGCTGCAGCCTCGGCAGCTTCTCTCTCGCTGCGCAGCCTTCGGCGCTCGGCGCGCTCAGCTTCCTTCTCAGCGGCACGCCGATCTGCATCCTCGCGGGCGCGCTGCGCTCGACGCTCGGCACGACGAGCTTCTTTCTCTTCCTGTCTCCGTGCCTCCTCCTCCTCTTCTTGTCTCCGGCGGCGCTCGCGGCGAGCCTCATCCTTTTGGCGGCGGGCCTCCTCGGCAGCTCTTTCAGCGGCTTCTTTCTCGGCACGACGGGCACGACGGGCGACGCGGCGGGCCTCGCGCTCGGCGTCTGTTACCGAAGTATCTTCCACCCCCCGCCTGGCGCCCTCGTCGTCGTTGGCGGTATATGTATTCCTGCGACGGGGTGGCTCCGACCGAGTTTCCGGTTTCGACGGAGTGAATACGCCGCCAAAAAGGGACGTGAAGGCTGACGGCTTTTTGGCGCTCGAATTAGAGCGCTTTAGGGGAGGTCGCGAAGGTGTCACATCGGCCATGTCGACCATGACAATATCGTCGTCTCGTGGGTATTGCTGTTCCCACTCGCGATTAGCTTTGAATTGAATGGAGGATTGGGCAGATTGGACATACCTTTGATCTTCGGCGATCTGAAATCTCGGGACTGGGCGAAGCATCAGTGGCGCCGACCATGACAATATCGTCATCCTCGTCGGCCGCTAAGGGAGTGTTAGTGTTGGCAAGTGCCAAACGATTTGGGGCAGCGCAGTCCTTACCCTTCTTGGTGCGCTTGCTGCTTGATCTCGATGGGCCAACTCCAAGAACCTTGGCTGCCTTAGCCGACATCTCGGGTACGGTCTCTGGAGGAGGACTGATGATGCCGCCTGACATATCCACCGACTGCCTGCGCGAGCTCGACTTGCCAGCGTTGCGCTTCTCGCGGCTGGACATGGAGCGCGACAGGGGCGGCGTGCTTGCAAAGACGCTCGTGAGACGCGACGGCGTTGGAGCCTCTTTGGTGCGCCCCTTTTCGACCTTTTCTGAAGCCGAGCCCTTCGAGGACGTCTTCTCGCCCTTGTCGGCTGACGAGGATGACTTCTTCTTGGCACTCATGTCTCTATCGGTCTTGGACTTTGATGACGGCTTCTTGGGCTCCTTGGTCGGAGTCGCAGTCCACATGCCCCATGAGGAGCCTTCGCGGTTGATCTTGGGCCGCTCCTTTTTCAAAGACTTGGACTCGACTGGAGGCGACGGCGGCGCGTCGGGAACGGCGGGAGGTGGTGGCGGCGCGGGCGGCGGCACATCGACAGCCCGGGGAGACGCCGAGGCCTTCTTGGACTTCTTGCCGGGCTTCTTCATGTCGACGATTTCGACTATCTCATCGTCGTCGATTTCCTTGTCCTCGTCCTCGTCGTAGTCGTAGTCGTCGTCAAGCGGGAAGGTGCCAGGAAGCCCACGACCCGATCTGGGTGTTGCTTTCTGCGCAAAAGGAGGCGCAAAAGGAGGAGGGGGGGGGGGAGGGGGTGCGGAACCGGGGGGGTAGTCGTCGACAATGAAGATCTTGCTCTTGTCCTTGCTCTTCTTGTCCTTGGACTTCTTCTTATCCTCCTTGGCGGGCGGCGCGACGGGGGCAGCGAAGAATGAGGGTGGTGGCGAGGGAGGCGGCGGGGGCGGCTCGTCGTCAGAAGGGGCGTTGTCTTCGTCAAGTGGTTTGAATGCGCGTAGTCGGTCCGCGATCTTACCGCCGACAGCTTTCTTCGACTTCATGGACTTGGTGGCTTCGGTGGGCGACGGTGAGGTGGCCTTCCACACCTCGGTGGCGGCCAGCGAGGCGCCAATCCCAATCGCGCCGAGGTTGGCACCTTCCAGAATCTTGCTGGAAGATGACTCAGCGGCCCTCATCTCGGTTGTTGTGTGAACTGGCATGGCCCGTGTCACCTCAGGCGAGGAGGAGCTTATGTTTTTGTTTACCGACCCCTTTTTCGCCTTGGAGACTGGTTTTTTGGAGGCGCCCCAGAAGCTAAAGGGGTCTTCGGCAGGGGCAGGGGTGTCATTGTCGTCCAGCTCCTTGTCGAGGAAGTTGCTGTTGCTCTTGCCCTTATCTTTGGACTCGTTCTTGGCTGGTAGGTCTAATAGTAATTCTTCAATCTCCTCGGCTGTGAGATCGATGCCCTTGAAGTCGTCTTCGCCTTTGTCTTTGGTCTTAGTGTCCTTGTCCTTGCCTTTGCTCTTCACTTTGTCTGTCTTGGATGACTTCTTTGATTTTTTCGTCGACGCCGCCGCCTCGGCCTGTGCTGCTTCGGCCTCCTCCCGCTCCCGCTCTGCTGCTTCCTCGGCCTCCAGGATGGCTTTCTCCTCGGCCTCCTTGATCGCCAGCTCCCGCTCCAACGTCTCTGTCTCACGTGCAGTCTTCTCCGCGGCCCGTTTATTGATGCTCTCGGTGAGCCGGTCGAACTTCTCTTGATCGCTTTTTGTCAGCTTTTTCTTCTTCCCCTTTTTGACACTCAGTGCCGCCAGTTCGGCCTCCTCCCTGAGGATATCTGCTGCCTCGGCTTCCTTGCGCTCCTCTTCTTCGGCAATGAGGCGTGCTGCTTCGTCAGCCTCCTGCTGTAGTCGTTCCTCTTCCTCTCGCGCTGCTTGCTCCTCCGCGTCCCGCTCAGCCTGCTCCTCAGCTTCTTCAGCCTCCTTAGCCTTGCGCTTCTCCTCCTCCTTTTCGGCCTTCCTCTTTTCCTTTTCAAGTTTCTCGAGCTCCCTCTTGGTCAGCTTAGGCTCCTTTTCTTTGGACTTCTTGTCCTTCTTGTCGTCTTCCTTGGATTTTGTCTTTGTGAGCGTCAAGGATGCGAATGACTCCTTCGGGTCTTCGTCCCATGTAGGTGCCTCTGCTTCAGCATCAGCTGCCGGCTCTGCCGGGTCCAGGGATGGGGGTGTCGGCGCCGGCGGTGGTGGTTCGTCTACAAGCGCCTCTTTCCGGGACTTACCCTTCGTTTTCTTGGAGCCAGCTCCCCATGATGCCCAGTCATCATCATCCGCCTTCTCGTCTTTGGTCTCTTCGACCGAATCGGGCTGCAAGGATTCAAAGTTGGTTTCTTCGACAATCTCCACCGGCATGTTCTTCGTGCTGGCCTTGCCCTTTTTCTTCTTTGATGAAGTCGTGAGGCCCCACATGTCGTCGGCCTTGGGCTCCTCGATGGTGTCCGGCCTGAGCGATTCGGCTTTCTTCTCCTTGCCAGTACTCCATGAGCCAAAGAAGCCGTCTTCGATGGCGGCTGGCGATGCATCGTCCAAGCTCTTATCGAGCTCGACAAGAGCGTCCGATGTCTTCTTGCCCTTCTTCATGTCCACCTTGCCGGAGTCCCAGGTATCCCACATATCCGTGGTCTCATCAACGGCAGGTGGCTCCGGTGCCGGAGGCTCGTCGACAACTGCGCCCTTCTTTTTCTTCTTATCTTTCTTGGACGTACTGAGTGAAGCCCAAGGGTCGTCTTCCACCTTCGGCTCGGGTTCCGGGTCGGGTGTTGGCTCGCGTGGTGGCTCGAGTACTGGTTCGGGTTGGAGGTCTGCGATCTTGTTTTTGCCCTTCTTCTTGTCCTTTTTCGAAGCAGGGGCACCCCACATGTCATCGTCCTTGACCTCAGGTTCGGGCTCGAGGGCAGGTTCCGGCTCGGGCTCCTTCTTACCCTTCTTCTTTTTATCTTTCTGAGTAGAAGTGGAAAATCCCCATATGTCGTCATCTGCCTTGACCTCAGGCTCGGGCTCCGGTTCCACGACAGGCTCCGGTGCCGGTTCCGGCACCGGCAGGCCTTTCTTCCCCTTTTTCTTCTTATCCTTTTTCGAGGCAGAAAGTCCCCACATGTCGTCCTCGTCCTTCTTCTCGGGTACGGGTTCCGGTTCAGGGACGGGCTCCGGCTCCTTTGGAGGTTCAGGCTCTGGATCCTTGCCTTTGCCCTTCTTTTTCTTGTCCTTCTTGGAACTGGACACACCCCAGATGTCGACTTCATCCTTCTCGGGCTCGGGCTCAGGCTCAGGCTCCTTGACAAGTTCGTGTTCGAGTCCGGGTTCGAGTTCGGACTTCTTGCCCTTCTTTTTATCCTTTTTCGAGGTGCTGAACCCCCAGGCATCGTCATCGATCTTGGTTTCCGGTTCCGGTTCGGGCTCAAAGAGAGCGGGAGCTGGCTCAGGCTCCGCAACGATGGCGTTTTTGCCCTTCTTCTTCTTGTCTTTCTTCGACGACACGGAAAAGCCCCAAGAGTCGTTGTCCTTTTGCTCGGGCTCTGCGATGGACTCTGGTTCCGGTTCCGGTTCGGGCTGCGGCTCAGGTTCCGGATCCTTGCTCATGCCATTTTTCTTTTTGTCTTTCTTGGCTGATGCCAAACCCCAGCTGCTACTCCAGCTGCGGGCCTCTTCCTTCTCGAGCTCGGGCTCGGGCTCAGGTACTGGCTCAAGCTCCTCGACGGGTTCGGGCGGAGGAGGTTCGGCGGCGGCTGCCTTGCCCTTCTTTTTTTTGTCCTTTTTGCTGGTGCTAAAACTGCCCCACGTGTCGACTTCCTCCTTGACTTCGGGCACTGGTTCAGGTTCGGGCTCCGGAATAGTCTCCGGATCTGGAGCCGGTTCGTCCCAAATTGAAGACTTTTTTCCCTTCTTGCCCTTTTTGGTCGTTGGGGCACCCCAACCGTCATCGATGGGGTCCTCTTTCTTTGCCTCTGGTGCTGGCTCAGGTTCTGGAACAGGAGAGGTCTCTGGCACTGGGTCGTCCCAGAGAGACGTGGGAGTCTTCTTTTTCTTCTTATCTTTCTTGGCTGGCGCAGCTCCCCAGCTGAGGTCGTCGACGGGATCCTCCTTTTTCTCTTCTAGCGCCGGTTCAGGCTCGGGCTCGGGAACTGGCGGCTCAGTCTCAGGAACTGGATCGTCCCAGATGGACGCCTTCTTCTTTTTCTTTTCTTTTTTGGCTGTCGGAGCCCCCCAGCCGACATCCGCAACGATAGTATCTTCGTGCTTCTTCTCTTCTTCGATAGGGGTAGGAGTGAGTTCGGGTTCCGGAGCCGGAGCCGGATCGTCCCAGATGGACACCTTCTTCTTTTTCTTGTCCTTCTTGCTTGTCGAAGCCCCCCAGCCAAGATCTTCAACAACAAGATCTTCATGCTTCTTCTCTTCTGGTGCCGGTTCGGGCTCTGGAACTGGCTCGGACTCGAGAGCTGGGTTGTCCCAGATGGACGCCTTCTTCTTCTTCTTGTCTTTTTTGGTTGTCGGAGCTCCCCAGCCAAAGTCGGCATCTTGTTTCTCCTCATCCACGGGGGCGGGGGGAGGTGTTTCCACGATTTCTTCGAGAATACTCTTCTTCTTGCTCTTTTTCTTCGAGCCAATGACTCCAAAGTCGTCGTTGCCGAAGGTGTCGTCGGCCTTGGTTTCTTCTACAGGGGGCGGTGGCGTTTCTTCAATGACAGCAACGTTCTTACCTTTCTTCTTCTTGTCCTTTTTCGTCGTCAAGCTGCTCCAGAAGTCATCGTCCTTCTTCTCCTCTAGCTCGGGCTCCGGCTCGGGGATCGGCTCGGGGATCGGTTCCGGTTCCTTGGCAGGTTCGTCGATGAGGGCATTCTTACCTTTCTTCCCCTTGGCTTTCTTGGCGGACACGCCCCAGCTACTCCCAGCCCAGTCGTCCTCTTTTTTCTCGGGCTCCAGCTCCGGTTCCGGCTCAGTGGGGGGTTCAGGCTCTTTTGGTGGCTCCGGCTCCAAGTCAGCTGCTGCCTTTCCCTTTTTCTTCTTCTTGCTGCTGACGGCATCCCAGAAGTCGTCTGGCTCAGGGTCGGCAGGTTTCGCAACCTCCTCGATCTTGACCTCCTCGAACTTGGGCTCCTCAATTATCGCAGCCCCCTTCTTCTTTTTGCCCTTCTTGGTTGTAGCAGGGGAGAACCAGTCATCGTCCGGAGCCGGCGTCGGCTCGGGGTCTGCGATAGGCTCAGGTTCAGGCGCAGGGTCGTTCTTTGGCTCTTCAGGCTCGGCATCCCAGAGGTTGCTCTTTTTCTTTTTCTTGTCCCTTTTGGTTGCCACAGAAGAGAAGCCAAAGTCAAAACCTTCATCTTTCTTGGCATCTTGAGCTGGCTCGTCGATTTTCACCCCGGGATTTTCCTCGGCTTCGTCGAAGGCACCAAAGGAGATGGTTGTCTTTTTCTTGGGCTTAGCACGATTGAGACTCCAGGGGTTGTCGCCCTCTCCTTCCTCGGTAGCCTTGGTGTCCGTAAAGGCCTTGGCGCCGGAGAAATCCCATGAATTACCTCCAGTCTTGCTGTCGGTGTTACCGCCAGTGGCCCAGCTCGAGCCCCATGTGCTGAAGGAACTCGTCTTCGTGTCGGTGATGCCAAAACTAAGGTCGAGAGAAGGGCCGTCGTCCAACTTGATTTCATGTAGGAGACCTAACGCACCTGACCCAAGGCTGGGTAATCCAAAGTCGGTCGTCTTTGGATCGTCGGGCGTGGCAGTCTCGGCAGCGACACCCTTCTTCCCCTTTTTCTTCTTCGCGCCCACAGGGGCAAAGTTTGCCCAGTCATCATCAGGGGGGGTTTCATTGCCACCATCTTTCTTGTCGTCCTTCTTGTCGCCGCCATCACCATCACCGCCGGCGTCGCCACCGGCATTGCCAGCATCTCCGCCGCCGTTATTCCCTTCATCACCACCTTCGCCACCTTCCTTTTTGGCGCCGTCGTCGCCGTCATCGTCCCCCTTTACTGGGGTTGCCGTCGCCTTCTTCTTCTTCTTTGCGGCATAGCGGAAGCCCTCTTCCGCTGTAAAGTCGATCGAATGCGACACATTGGGGTCACTGAACAGGTCATCCTCTCGAGTCTTGCGACCCGAGCCGGCACCACAGCCTGCGGCATCGGGGGCAAAGATCCCGCTTGTGGGATCTCGGTAGCTATGTGCGTTGGCGTCGGTGCAGGTAGAACCGGCTGGCTGTTCTGGGTCCTCGTCAGGCGGCGAAGCAAATGGCGACGGGACATGACGGGGCCGTTTCGGGGTCACGTCAGGGGTGACAAGTGGTTTTGTTCTTGATCGTGGTGAGCCTTGGGGGCATGACTTTTCTTCCTGCAATACGGTCTGTCAGCATGTACTGGCGCACATTATGAGAGTTTAACCACTGTAGAAATGATCGTCTGACTTCAGACGGAGCCTGTTCATGACTGTCCGGTCCGCACTATAGGTTCATCCAACGTTTGGGCGGGGTTTGTCGCAATAAGGCAGCATGTTCACAATATGTAGGCGGCCCGTCGCCTCAAAAATAAAGTTTTCCCTATGCTTGCTCACCTTTGCTCTTCTCCAAAATTCAACCCAACTCTTCGCAATGAGGCCCAGCCTCGCTTTCGTGACAGCGTTGTTCAGTAATCTCTCAGATTCCTCATCCCACCCAATCGTCCTCGTCAAAGGCCGGGTCGTTGGCCAGCCATATGCAACGTCTTCTGTCCAGTTTTCGCGGAACGAGAGAACCTCGGCGGCGGCCATCCTGATAGTCGAAGGGCTTGACGGTGTGCCGACGGACGGGTGTCAAACTCATGTGGTGCTATATTTGTCGAATCGGCGAATCAGGAAGGGGATTGTTGGAGGGAGGAGGTACACTGAGCGAGGCTTGACAGAAGCTCGCGACAGAAGGCTGCGGTCGCGTGTGTGGGGGGGATGGACTTAAAAACAAAACAGAAAACAGAAGACAGTGACGGTAAGTTGATGCTGAAGGCTGGAGGCTCTGAATTCCCGACCGCTTTTTTGTCGAGTTTGCCCCTTTTCCTCTGATCTCCTTTTTTTCCCTTACTGTGAAAAGATTCGTCGGTCGGGGAAAAGGCTGTGGTGAGAGGAGCCAATCGCCCGCGCGGATCTGGGAGCGACACAACGGGAGGGTGAGAGATTGGCTTATCTTCTAGGCTGTCGTGCCGTGCAACCACACTGCGGATGGCCGTTCTTGAACTGGCCTCTCTGTCTGGTGCAGCTGGGACAAAAAGCGGCGTTCTGTGTGAGTGGACAGAGTACCGACTGTCGAACAGAGGCAAGACAAGGCAAAAAAAAGAGACAGACGGCGGTCTTGTCCCAATGCGCTTAGATGAGGTATTCATGCACTCGCGGGAAGTACTGTACACCGTCGTCGCATGTACCGTACAGCACTGGGCTGGTTTCCCGCAGGAAGACGGGGCGGCACAACAGCGGCGCAGGGATGCCGTCGATCACTCAAATAGGCCAGCCTGCCTGGCCCTCAAAGGTGGTGACGGAACTCTGGGAAAGGCGCTCTGCGTCTGTACCCTTCCAGATTCGAGGGGAAAGGGGGAGAGCGGGTGTGTGAGAGAGATGAATGCTCGCCGCCTCTGTGACTGCGAATCACCACCCGCGGCACATTCATCGGCAGAGGTCCACTCTTCACACAGTCTGGCCAGAGGGTCGTGGAGGTGTGGCAGCCCTGCTCTGTGCTTGACATTTCGACATGGCTGGGGACAATCGTCATTGGTTGCTGGGATTTGGTGGGCAACCGTTCCAAACCCGTTAGGGCGAGTGATCCATTCCACCCGACACCAGCCCACCAACCCAAACCCAGCCTGTGCATATGGTTGCATGGATTTCCCCCCTTTGGGCATGTGCAACTCTCACCACGGGTCCCTTGAGCGGCTGCCGGGCACACAATTGCTGTGCCAATCAATCCATCTCTTCCACCGACCCCTTGTCCGATTATTTGCTGCTGCTCGATTCCGTCGACCTGATCCCAGCAGGTTTATTACCCTCCTGCAGAGCTTTCTCGACACTCGGCTGCTTGACCGCGTCACCGAGGCCGTGAGATTAAGAATGCGCGAGGCCGACCCTTCCATACCGCCTCGCGTCCGTTAAACTCTTTGACACGAAACGGCTTCCCAGAAGGAGGGGCAATGTTTTGTGTGTGTCTATCACATCCCCTGCTTGCCGCGTGCCTCTTTTTTTTCTCTCGCCAAGCCAGGCCGTGCGGGTCATACACTGGTAGTGTAATACTGTACGTACAGGAGTACAACAGAGGTACATAGAGAGTACATCCTCTGTGTGTCCGCCGCCGAGCTTTCCTGTGGCTGGCTGCTCTTCATCTCCGGGATCTATCCTGCCAGACGACAGGAATGGAGATCCGGTGGCTACGGAAGCGAGCCGTCTTGTACAATACCATTCAAACCGTGTTGCTTGCTGGCATTGCATCCTGCGCTGCGAATATGAGTGCGTTAATGATGATGCGTCAATCGATCTCAACGATGCTTGTCGCAGCAGACGGAGAAAGCGCAGCGAATCCGCCTCGTTGAATCCGATCGCTAGGTATGTGTACCACTATGTTGCATACTGGGCAGCTATGCGCCTCTAGCCAGGTTCCGGCTACTTGCCCAATAGGCCGCCCGGCGCCTGCAAGGTGTTTTGCCCGCAGCAACACGTCCAGGCTGGCCTCCATTTCGGTTTTTTCGAGAGGGTCAATTTAGCAAGAAAGGATAGATAACTCTTCCTTCAGGAGGCGTTTCCCCTCGTCTAATCGAATTCCTAAGAGCTCATCAGTTCGGCATTTTGGTGGGTTGTTATGGCCACGGCAAGATGCTTCCACGGTCCGAATACCTACCATTATGGACTCTCACTTTCTGGTCTCGAAGGGGCATCAATCTTTACACAAGCTTATTAAAAGAGACGAAGTCCTGATGACGGGCAGCCCAGACAGGTTCCTTGGTAGGGTTTCGAGAGCTGCCGTCTCAGGTTGAGACCCCTCCATTGGAAGTCATTCATGATGGGGTTTCCGTCCCTTGGAAGTCTTCCACCACAGAGTGGAGAGCCGGGACTGCCCTGGCGAGCCTTGGGTGGCTTGGGTGGTTGGGTGCTTGGGTGGGTCTTGCAAAGGCTTGGCTAGGAGATGCCGCCAGTGACCAGGCCAGCGGACACTGGAAGCCGCCGAAACGTCGAGGAAGCTGCCGCTGCCCTTGGTCGAAAAGACCCCGCCAACCCGCGTCCAAGCTCCAGCCGCTCTCCGCTCCCGAATAGGAATCGCGTGTTGCAGTCTTCCTCACCGCCAGAACTGAGGACTCAAACGACGCGCCTCGACTGGTCAAAGTGGAAAGAAGGTCCGCAAGAAAAAAATCTTCCTCGACGCGCCGTTGGCTGCCCAACCCGAACGACGAAACAAGGGCATTCTGTTGTTCCGCATCAGGCTTGCAGAAGGGAAACTTGTGTTGAGCTCGCCCGCTTGTGAATATGACGTACATGCACCGTCCAAGATGGGAAGGGAAGGATGGGTGGTGCTGTGTATAAGGAATTCCCGCGGTGGCAGGGCTGCGGAAAGTGGATTCTGGGAGATTGAAGAAAGCGGACAGATTTCACCCGCCCTCGATAAGAAGCACTGACAGGTATGTAGCCCGTATGTACATGTACATACATACAATGCATACTTACGGATACCTCGGTGTGTATCCGCAATACCGAAGAGAATACGGATACTAGTGGCCTATACGGATATCAGTACTTGGTAAGTTGATGCTCATGGAATGGCTTTAGTCAAACCTAAACATGGGTATCTTTGGTGACGGACGGTTGAGCACATGCGCAGCCACACAGCCACGTGCCCCAACCCCAAAACCCACCTGAGTTTTGCTTTGCCACACCACATTTAGAATCGCCATTTGTTTCAGACAAAGCAAGACGCACAAGAAGACGCCGACAATCAACCTGAGGTTGGTTAGATCATACAACCCCCAATGCTGGCGAATCGGGGTCCTTCCCACGCCACCAGATATGGCCAACGTTGAGTCTTCCATCCAATATTTCCCAGCACAAGATTGCATGACATGAAGAACTCTCCTTAAATATCACATTTACTACGCTATCCAATTTTCCCGGCGATCTGGTCCCTCGCCAGGAAAGCTTGGCCTTCTGAGCTGGAATCTGCACATATTCGGTCCTATAACATCATCTCGGCCAGCCGTCCCCCGGGACACGTTTTTCTCCCAGGCGGACAAAACGCGGGTGCAGAGCCCATGTCTCCATCTCACCCCCTCACCGTCATTACTCGGGTGCCACTCCCCCCCTACGTCGCTCCCGAAGCTGTCCTCAAAGCTCTTCATGCTCATGAGCCGCTAATTGGAGCGAACCCTTATTCCAAGCGGCATGAGCGCCGCTCCGTTCCCGCCGAGGAAGTAGGAGAGGATGCTCATTTCGACCGCGCTGGGAACGAGCTGCAGGGCTATGTAGTCTACGACCGTGTGCCCATCATTCCCGGCGCCGGTTCATGGGCCACCATGGGCGTCGTGATCCCATGCATCTTCCAGAACTTTGAGCGGGGTGTCCGATGCCGCGCTGAAGCTCAGGCGGGCGTCACGGTGCGAAGCAGCTACGAGGTCCGTCGACGAGGCGAGGTCGAAGGTGGGACAGTGCCGGCTCCTGGCTCTGGACAAGGCGACTGCGAGCTGGTTGAGATTGCCCGTATTGAGTGCGGGAGCCTTGTCAAGCACTTTGTCAAGCGCAGCTTCTCCTCCGCTCACCAGGAGATCCTCCAGCGAGTCGTAGACGAGGTTGCTCGGACAAGCGGGTCAAAGCCCTCCTTCACGCCGCCATGGGAGGACGCTCTACATCCCGCCGCGCGGCGGGCTTGAGTAGATCGGTATATATAGCTGCCTCTCGTGTGTCGCTCCATATTCCTTACACTTGCAGCATTTTTTTCAATATCGGTCTTTACGATACCCAACAATACGTATGATTGCTATTGGTTTTTGGGGGGTTCCGGGGCAGGAATTTGTAGTCTAAGAGACGGAGAAAATCGGAGACCCTGGATACGTATTTTTGACAAAATCAAACCTATACAAAAACAAATTCAGATACTCTTGTATGCTGAAAGGTCCACAAAAGAAAGCAGTACCTACCGGTTTATATATCCTTTTAAGGCCTCACCATATTTATCTTTACTCCGAGTACGTCGTTCTATCAGTTGCGGCGGGCAGGCAGCGTTCTGTCACGATCACTTGCCGCCCAAAACCAGTTCAGCACCATATACATACATCTCTGCGGGAGCAAACGGATACCTTACGGGGGGACAGGAGGGTTCGAAAGGTTTATAAGGAGATATCTCGAATGTCCTGACACCCATCTGGTCGGGGCGGTGAAAGTCGGAGCGGAAGCGTGTTTATGCCTCGGCCTCGTTGCCCATGAGGCAGCCAAGAGACACCTGGACCGAAAAGGTTATGGTTTCTCTAGCAAACGACAACAAAAAAGAATAAGGAACCAGACCGATCATCAAATCCGTGTTGGTATCTATAAGCAGTCGCAATGTGGTCTACACGCAAACCAATACACCCAGAAGAAAGCCAGGGCTCTACGCCAGCCCATCCTAAGCCAGAAAGCATAACCATCCCATCATCTATATAGACCATAGAGCCACGGGCAGCTACTGGAATCATAAATATCATACGGTAGAAGAGGTAAAACAGAAACAGAACAAAATCAGATGACTGGGAATCTTCATATAACAAAAACGGTCACGAAGGCCGACAAGTACCCCAACCCGAAAAGACAAAAAAACTAATTACGCCTTCAATCCCCAAATATGACGCCGTATGATGAAGCAAGTAAGATAGAAAAAGCGATCAGCGTCCGCCATAGTCACTGGCATAGCCAATGTCTCCGAAGTTCTCTTGCATCCCCCCGGGACCAAAGCCAGTCCCTGGCCCGCTCACATATCCACCATCATCAGCCTCATCGTAGTCACTTGCATCAAAGCTGCTTCTCCCGCTGATGTCATCTTCCATGCCACTTCCGCCGCCGCCCATGTCCCCGGACCAGTTCATTTGTGCCAGGGCAGGATACTGCGCCAGCAGCGCTTGCGGTAGTGCATAGTTTCCACTGGCATCCATTGGGTATGCACCCGTGTTCGGATCCATGCCCGGCGGCATCATCATGCCAGGCGCTTGCATGACCATGCCCTGTGCCGCGGCTTGCTGCATCCGCTGTTCGTTCCACACCCTCTGCCGCTCGAGCATTTCTTCGTCGAGAAGGGGCTTGATGCAGATGCGCCCTGCTTCCGAGCGGAAGTGACGGCCTAAAGCGTCGGCACGGGCAAACCGACGTCCACAGCCCCACTGCCCGCCCCCTTTAAGGTCGCCCTTACAGACGAACTTCTTCTCGCCGGAATGCAGTCCCTCATGGCGCTTGCGGTCATGCTGGCGCGCGAATGCCTTGCCACACACTGTACATACGAATGGCCTCTCGTCCGTATGTGTCCGAAGATGGGACCGTAGATTGTATGCTCTTGTGAAGCGCTTAGGGCACAGAGTACATTGAAATGTCGCGGGATGCTTCTGAGCCCGCTTTGCGCCGCCGCCGCCAGTTTCCCCTTGCGCACCGGGACCATTATAGTCGGGATCTGCCAGACGTAATGCAATGACATTATTGGGAACCGATGATGTGGATTGCCGTCTTTTGTTAGGGGACGTCCCTCCGCTTCCAGGGCTGGAAGGGTCAAAGGGAGAAAGAGAGCGGGAGGTGCTGGAGCGGGGGTCGGGAGCAAGGTTGGGCGAAAGACTACCCGTGGCTGAAGGGCTGCGATGATTGAGAGTTCCTCCGTTATTAAAAGGGTCTGTGACAGCACGTTGGCGATTTCTTTGGCGGCCTAGTGAAGATGACATCAGTCCGATATGCTCCTACACGACAGCAATTCCCCGACTTTGTTACATACCTCTGTCTGGCGGGGTTAAGGAATCGATGTCGAGATTCTTCGGTTGCCCGAAGGCGTTCCTCGAGTCCGTTGGGGCATAGTCAATGTTAATAGAGGGCGGGGCTGGCATCTGCCCTCCCTGCATGTCTGGGGCCTCTAGAGCGAGTTGGGGAAAGGCTTCTTGCGAAGGTTGCATGTACGACGGACCCGGACCAAACCCGTTATTTTGCGTCCGGAGCATAAAGTTGCCCTGTTGTTGGCCCATTTCGGGCGGCTGTTGGGGGAGAATACGGGGCGAGATTGCGGGACTATGAGACGGACTCCTGCCCCCATGGTTAGGGGAATGTGTGCCATGGTCCGAAATGCTGAAGCTGCCAATCCCATGAAGTTCCTGATACAGACTGGAATCCTGCGGTCTTTGCATGGGCGAGTGGCTCTGGTCGATCTGATCAAAATGGTCCGAGCTGACAAGGTTCGGTGACGGTGCAACCGAGGATACGTCTGAATACTCGGACGGAGAGCGCCTGTGGCCTTGGAACTGGGGGCCAGATTGGCTCCAGTCTATTTGGCCAGGCAGGAGCGCATCTTGCGGGCCGAGCGATACATTCCGCGAGTGCCTCCCCGGAGGAGACGAGAATTGATGCTGGTTGAAAGAGGGCGAGTGGTTCGCGGAGCCAGTCTGGTGCGGGTCGGGGTTGAGGAGGTGAGGAGGGGTCGAGCTATGGTTTGTCTGTGTCATCATGTTGTTGTCCGGGCTGCCGAGCTGCTGATTGTCGGAAACGAAGAGCGGCGTGTTGAACTGGGGCTCTCCCGATGTGGGCGGGAAGATGGTGAAGTCGGCGTCGCCAAAGCTGGGGGCCAAGAGGGTCTGCTGCTGGTAGCTTCCTTGTGTATGGCCACCGTAGTTGGAGGGGTCTTCGGCCTTGAGCTGGTCCGTGAAGCCCTGGTTAAGGTCGAAAGCGGAGGAGGGGTCAGCGAGGCCGGGCTGGGCGAAGGGCTGGGGCTGGGGCTGCTGGTTGTTTAAGAAGCTGCTGGCATTGGTATTGTAGTAGTCGGGCTGGCTTCCGGGAAACTGTTGCGAGGCGGTGTCAACGAGGCCGAGACCGAGACCGACGGCTTCGTTCGGATTTGGGAAGCGTGCGGGCGAAGGCGAGTGACTATTCTTTATATGGGGTTGGTGTTGTGAGAGTCCCCCGCCGGTAGATGTGACCGAGGGCGAGCGCCCGCGGCTGTGGGGAATTTGTTGGTCCATTGGATCGCAGTTCGATATGGTTGTCAAGATGGTTTGCGTTGTTTCTGTCTTTAGAATCGCGACAAGGCAGTCTTGGAGTCAGCCTTCAGGCACCGTGGCAGTGCTGTGAGGCTGTGCCTACCTTAAGCGAGTCTGTGAGCTGACACCACCGCTTTGCTTTGCTGGCAGCGGGGCCAAATTCCCCCACCTACACCGAAGGTCCTGGCAGATAGAGTTTACCTGGGTTTGGTGAAATCTCTCCGTGGCCACAGAGGGGACGGCAATTTGACTTGTGATGTAGGCGCCGTCGCAAATGTAGACCGGATGCCGCAACTTTGGAGAAAGGACGTCAGCCCAAAGCGGAGGAGTGGTGGAGGGGTGGAGATTTGATTGGGCTTGCGAGGGCGAATCGATTGTCTTTGTCGGCTCCTTTGTCACAGCCTGGTTCGTTCCCCTTGCGCAGCCTCCTCTCGAGTTCGAGTTCCGGTTGCGTTTGCGTTTCGCTGTCTGTCGGCGTTGGCTTCCACAGGGCTACCCCTTTGTCTAACCACAGCGACGGGAGCTTATGAGGCGGGCACTGAACTGCACCGGAGACGCGCGTGGGATAATCGTAGGCTGGGAAAGGCCGCAAATCGTGGGGCCGCGACGGTAGGGCTGTTTGTGGGCTGTGCCGGGATAGTTTTGGTCCGTCCTTTTTGGCGGGGTGTATTGGCCTTGGTGGCTTTCTCGAGGGCGCTCTCAACGTTCAATCACTTCGAGGTCCTTTTGCACCCGTATCCTGTTGGGTTCTGAGCAATGCCGAAGGTGCGCGTTTCCGAAGCTCAGTGATGCCAAGCTACAATAGCATTCGGGTGCGAGTGTCCCTCAGGAAGACACCTGCTTCAGCAAAAGCTTAGGGGCACTTAGGAAGAAGGGGTCGCTGTTGGTTTGCGACAAGAGCGATATGGGCGTCCGCAGGGGCGCGGCCTAACTGAGTGCGAGGGCTCGAGAAAGTTAAATGGGCCCCTGTCGAATCAACATAAAACAGCGACAAATCCAAACTGGGAGGAGCAATATCGGGGAAGTTGAAGAAAGTTGGGATGACCTCTTCGTATGGGGGTTGAGCGGAGCAGGCGCTCTGGAGATGCCTGACGGGCGAGCCGGGGGGTGGAGTGAGTGAGCGCCTGTCGAAACGGTGCCCAAAGATTTGGAAATTGCGCTCCAATCCGAGGCGGAGAAAAAGCCTTGGCGGGCCGTCGCACTGTGAGACCGAGGGGGCCAACAGAAGATGGGCCGCTGAGGAGTAACCAAACATACAGTGCCGGGCACCCTTGTTGTTCTTCACACAGTGCTTACTGCTGCTTACCTAAGTCATTCATCCCATCCATCCCTTTCCTGGCGTAACACTTTTGCAAAGCATTGGTCAATGTATACTACGTATTTTTGGGCGATTGAACATCAACCTCCTAGCGAGCCTCAATTCGGGCTGTTTATTTCTAGCTTGAGTCGCGCAGCGAATGAACAACCCTTGTCCTGTTCAGAATTTGAGGTATTCCTGAGCTAATGGGCCTGTGTCCCGCCTTCGGTTGGGCAACCGCATCTGATTGCCCAGGCTGTAACACGAAGAAGCTGACAGCCCTGTTTCCATTCGAGAATTCTGGAATCTCTGGAATCCAGAATGCCATCACTCTCTTCGGGGATGCGCTCGGGGCCGTAGCTGCCCGGACCCATCTTCCTCATCAAGGGTGGAAGGCACATCGTCCAGCCAGCCCACCGATAAGAAAAGGTTCTCACAACACAAATAGACGATCCTCCTAAGCTACCGGCCGACCTACAAACTCGGGTGCGTGTGAATTCTGTGAATTATCAAGCATTATGTGATCCTTTAGGTGAACGTTCTATTTTAGTCCGGCCGCCCTTGTCCATACCTAAGTTGATGATCAAGGATGCATGGCTCTTGGTGATATGTGGTGTTGGCAAGTCATGGCAGATCTGGGCGGGAACAACAATTCATTGCGGCCAAAGACGTGTATCTTATGAGCAGTCCAAAAGCAGTAAGTCGTCTGTGGTTGGCTGGTTGGCCATTGGCCCAATTTCGTGGCTCTCGCCGAGTCTCATAGCTAATTGTACAGGATCTGATAGGTGCGCGGCCGCGACAATCCCATTTCCCGACCCCTACTCCACCGTTGTATTGTACATACATAAACGGGGCCACGGTTTGCGAGGATAAGACACTATTGATGAATTTGGGAGAAAAGAGGCGGTGTGGTGTAAGTCATTCATTCTTCAATGGATGGGCAATCCTAAAACCGAAGAGGAACAGACTAACCATGGCAAATATAGCCATGGATGAGAAGTAGTATTCCGCCATCTTACTAACTCAGCCCTTTCCGGTTTCCCGCCGTAACGCCGTGCCACTATCAATAGAGGAGAGGATATCTTTGCCGTCCAAACCCATTGCCAACACCAAACCGAACGCCACATCAAAACAGTCCATCCCAGGTGCTTTCGAACAATGCACACGTGATTGCCGAGAACAGCATCCTTCTCAGCATGCCCGCCAAATTGCGTCGGACTTCTCACTCGTGTCTCAGCCAATAACATCCGACCGTTCGTACACGGTTGGCTTTAAGGCGGGATTCGGCTGGCCGTGGCCACCGCCCGCCTTGTAGTCACTGACGAACGGGTTGGGGTCCTCCTTCTGGTTCAGATTGCTCAGGGTGTGGTTGACGCCACGATGAACAGCCTCGTCAGCTCGGATATATAGTATCAGGTCCCTCATGGTCTGCTTCCCCTCGGGCATGCGCCAGTAAGTGATAGCGAGCTCGGGGATCTCAAAGCTTGGGTCTGACCACTTTGGCAGGTCCCCCTGCTCAATCTCGTGGATACAACGTGAGTATGTATGGACAGCCTCCTCCTCGAGGTACCCAACGAAGCGGTGAGTAATTTTGGGCGAGACCAGGTAGCTGATGAAGAGGGCGTTGAAGAAAACACCTTGTGCGCCAAGGATCATTGTTTTCATGAACAAGCCTGGCTCGCACATCTTCATGAAGGTCAACAAGTGCATACGCTCGTTGTAAGACTCCTCGAGTAGTGTCTCGATCCAGCCATTATCCCGCTTGAGTCGCCGCAGGCTTTGTAGGTGTCGCAACATGCCGGCTACCATGCCAGGAACCCCTGCTATGGATTCCAAGAAAATGAAGCGCACCAGCTATTGGTTCATGTTAGCAACTCAGCGTGGAAGAAGACTGGGGTAGAAGGGTTGTAATACCCACTGGGCTTCAGAAAGGGGCTGGTGAGCAACTACGGCAGTCGTCGGGTGTTTTTTGTCGACCTGTTGCTCTGGCTTTATGCCAGTCGCAATGTCTGTGCCCCATCTATTCCACGTCAGAAACCTCCTTAAAGCTCGTCGAACAGATATATTTTGGACAGACGTGAGCACATACCGACACAGGCGAACCAATTTCCACGCCAGCCAGTCACCCAAAGTTTTAGGCTTGCGATGCTCGGGGACGGCGGACAGCATCTCCTCCTCTGTCCATCCATGGTGAGGCCATGCTGGTGGAGTCTTGCGGATAAATGCTGTTTCCCTGGCTGGGAAGAAATCACGGAGGCGGGTAACACTTGTCGTCGCGAAGTTTTGGGAGTGTGAGGGACGCTGGGATTGGTGGGCGACGGCGGCAACCCGGAGTCCCGCCGGATATCCAAGGACGGATGCCTGTGTTTGGTAAAGTGGTGCGATAGCCCGACCAAGATGAGCTACCTGTCTCGGTGAGCAAAGTCTGGTATTGGCAGTCATGAGGCTCATTGAGAAGGGGCGGCGGCAGGATAAAATATAGATTAAATTTATTGATCTAAGGAGTCTCCCTCGGTACAAGTACAATACAAGCAAAGGAACGGCTACAGGCGACGCTCGGGGTTTTATATTCAGGTGCATTGTCTCATCTGGACACAGGTACACGAACATTTCAGGCCGGGTTTGCCCGCTTCATTGTCGGGAGAGACATGGCTGTGCCTCCGATCGTTGGCGGCGGGCGTGTCGCGGCCAGTCAGCGTGCCCTCTTGCGCGGGATGCTTAACAAAGGACAAACCCCATGAGAAAGAACGAAGCAAAACGGGAATGCCGCGGAGATCGAAGTCGCTGAAAAGTGAGTCACAGCCGTCAGCTGAATGCTGGAGACCTTGCAGTCGGGATATTTCGGGCGAGGAAGACGCGCTTACGTGAGGACATGTAGTTATCCGGGTCATTGTCGCAACCCAAACCTTTCAGGGGCAAAATCACTAAGAAACCCTAACCCGGCGGCTTCAACCTTTTTTTGGAGCAACATTAGCTGGAACAGCTTCTTTCTCGTCCTCCCATGTGTCTCGGGCATCTACAAATTCTTCCTCAGAAACATTATCATCATCGACTGACTCTGACTCCATGTCATCAAGTACCTGTTGCTCCACACTCTCCAGGAGGCGATCGAATGCCTCGCGCAGTTTGGGTGTCGGGCTTCTCTCGTTGAAGAGCTGGAGCGGCGTCTTTGCAGGATCGTCTCTGGCCGCTGTACTAACACCACGCATCACACCCTTTTTTTTTTTCGAACACCGTCATTTCCACGTCTTCATGGTACGCCAGTCCGTGAAGGATACCCCGCCCAAAGTTGTTCACATTCCGGACGTCAGCCCCGTTTTCGAGGAGGAATCTTGCGACGTCGTACCTGCCGCGTACGACCGTTTCGATGAGAGAGTTGTCGCCCTCCCAGTCCCGGTTGAAGGGGCGTGTGGCCTGAGGCCGTCTTTCCATCGGGCTCGGCTCCCGCTCGGAGCAGCATCCTAACTGCGCCTAGATCCCCTTGAGTGGATGCCATGGTGAGCGGTGTCATACCACTGACACTCGAGCGGTTATGTCGGCTGCGTATTCGGCCTCCGCAGGGCCTCGGCCAGGTCCAGATGCAGGACGCCCACCAGCGCTAGGTGTAGTGACGGATAGTCGGCGCCGTCGAGGAAGCTGGCGATGGGAAAGAGGCTGGCAATTACGTCACACTCTGGATCGCCGCTCAAGGAGAGCTGGAAGGCGAGCTCGACCGGGCACTCGCCTTGTGCTGTTTTCTGGTATGGACCAGCTCCCGCCGGTAGCAGAAGTTTTGTGATCCCAACACGTCTCTTGCCAACCGCCGTCCGGAGAGGAGGCTCATCCATTTCGCCTAGTGTGTCGTACAGGGATCCTTGGCCATCCATTAAGAGCCCCTTGAGGCCTTCGGTTTCTCCTCGGACAATATACCTAAATATGGTCTCTGAGTGGTTCATCGAGTCCCACTGTAGACGGTTATGTACGGGATATTCCCCTGGGGACTCCCGTTGAGGTCGCTCGAGGCAAATACTAATAGCGCGATCCCTACGAGCCAGTCGGGGAACTGGTATACAAGACGCAAGTCCCGGAACGCCCGGCGAGTCCACCAGTGGTCCTGGCATGGGTTATTTGTGCATATCGCACCGGTGACTGAGCGAGTAGAGTAGGCCAGGCTGACTGAGCCCAATACTCACCGGAGCGAGGTCATCCACTAGGAATAGCTACCGACGGAGTGGCACCGACAACGACACGCAATGTTGCAAAGAGCGATTGGTCGGTGGGGGATCATATTGCGCACAAATGACGTCCAGGCAGCCCCAGAGCCCTGACTGGCTGTTTGATTATCGACGGCAGCGGCCATAGAAGTCTCAAAAATTTCGAATCAACGATCCATGTAAGAGATGCTGGTGTGTAGCGAGAATTCCAGCGCCTGACCGAGGCGAGATATTGTCTCGTCTCGGGACAACCGAATAGTTCGGCTAGTGTGAGGCATAGTGTGTTCTGATGTTTTTTGCAGAGAGCTGCGGATTTGAAACGAGATCTCGTCATGCGAACTTTCAAGAGAATTGTATAACTCGGCCGATACAGACCTAGATGGGCAGGTCAGAGCTTATAATCCCGAGTGGGTTGTTTGCCAATCGGTAGCAAGAGCGGAAGTGTGAATGTTACCATCACCTTGGGCAGGCACTTACACATTTGGGCAATGAGCAGGCGAAAGATGGGAGATACCTACGGTCTCACCTAGTTCTCTTCTCAGTTTTGCCATTCTGCGTGCGTTTACCATCCAAATGATCCTCCGTCTCTTGACAAGTTCCCAGGCCTCGCCTAGTCCGTCTCGAACTACCAATAGACAGACTATCGACAAAACCTTCGATAAAGCTCAAGATAGTGGCCCCATTGTCAAGCAGCCGCTCTAGGTCACGCCGAGGTGTGTAATGTGTCTCGTTATCAGTTGTTTCTGGATAGGCGGCAATGATACCTTGGTGCGTCTCGCTGAAGAAGCACTGTGTCCGAGTCAAGTCATCGCGCAGGAGATGCAAATCCTCAAGGGCATCTCGCCAAGCCAAGTGCCGGATAGGTCCCATAATTTTGAACTTGCGACATCCGTAACCCGCGAACAGCGAGTGCTATCTCCATTTGGCAGCAGATGTAAGGAAGTAGAAGCGGCAGAAGTAGAGGGGCCAAAGCTGGTTCAATCCCGGCGAGGTTCGTGAGAACGAAAAGCGTTTATCGTTTTGAGAGACGTGAGGTATGGATTCTACAGCAGTTAAAGCGAGTTTAGATAAGCTGTGGAAGGCATGAAGTTAAAGCCGCCGCCCCCCGCTCTCCTGCAGCGGCAATTTTTAGCACGCACTAGTGTTTAGTTATCCTTTAGCCCTTGCGTGCATGGAAATTACCCCTCGAGGTTAAGACGCGTGAGGATGAATATAAATACGAGGGATAGATTGTATATAGCTAGGTGTCACGAACCCGATTGGAGACACAAGAGGTGCCTCAGGCAGCCATGCAGGGGATGATTGGGAGTTACCTGCATACTACGTATTATGGGTAAGTCTTAGCCCTTGTACGCGTACTGACAGGGACCCGGTTAGGGGGACTCCCTGTAAGAGGGGTTGGTAGCCAGGGTGACAAGAGTGATGCACAATGGTCGCGAGGTCGAAGATGGGCAGGTATGTGTCACGTGTGATGGGGGCTCCCGAAGAGCACCCGAACTGCCGCCCTACACCGCCAACGCAGGGAAGGCCAGGCGCGCACGCATCAGAGCGCTGCACGCGCGGGAGAGCTCTGGAACATAGATACAGACAATGAACAAGAAGACCTCTTTTACGCTCAATTTGACCGATACCGTTGTATCTGACAGTATGATGCATTGGCAACACTGATCTCTGGCTCTCTCTAACTCTACGGGCGCGCGGCCTCCTCTTTATGCTCCAAGCCCGTGCTCTCAGCCCCACACGAGCCACACAGCCCGCCACAGCTCCATTGGCGCAACCCGCCGTAACACCCCCCAAATGCTATACCACTATTCTATCAATAATTCTAAGCAAAGATGGAGCATCCAAATTCTATAAATTTATAGCCAAAATTTAATATTTAATATGAGGCAGTTAGAAGTATTTGGTATGAATATTGCAGCCTTAAGGCATTATGGGATTTTTATCAAAGTGGAAAATTAGGTAGAGATTTTATATTTTACAATGATAAGTACTAATAATCCATAAATTTGAGAGGGTTGTAGCTGTAGCTCAGCAGTACCTGAATAAAGTATAAAACTTTTGCTCGCAACTATAGTAGAGCTCTCTTAACTCTATAAGGCATGGAGGAAGCTCTTGGAGCTCTGAGAACTATGTGTTCTATAAAGCACAGAGGGGGCTCATAGAGCCCTAGGAACCGTAAGTTCTACAGGGTATAGAGGGAGCTTACAGATCTCTCTTTCTATAGAAGTAAGTAGGCTAAAGGGTTTTTAAATACTTTGTTAAAATATGCCTATATTAGTACTCTATAAAGCCTACTTTATAAGCTTTTCAATACTAAGTTAATAGCTTATTGAACTAATTAGCGTAAGTACTTCACCTATTACTAGTTATACTTCTAATATAAGCTCCTATAATAGAGCCTTCCTCAGTACTTATAAGGAATAATTTTAATAGCTTTATAATTAAAGAGCTTGTTAAATAGTCTCTTAACTTTACTAAAAAACAGTACTTTTTAGGCCTAAAGAACTATCAACAATAGTTTCAGGCCATCTCAATTCAATTTAAAGCTTTATAAATCCTTCAATTCTTAAAATACCTTAACCTAGTTACTATATAACTTTTTAATTTATAAAAAGCAGCCTTACTATTAACCCTTTAGAATACTTTAAAAGAAGGGCCTATAAGTACTATAGCCTTTAAAACTAACTTTACTATAGTTTATAAATACTTAAAGTTATAATATACTCTAGTACAGCTTATTTTATAAGAAGAGTTATATTAAGACTTTTATAGTCTTTAGTTTAATGGTAATATTACTATAGTAGATTTTAACGCTAAATTTAATATTATAGTAAGCTGGCTTTAAAGCTTAGGTATTAAAATAAAGGAAATTAATTAAATTAACTATTATTTTAACATTTTAGAAAGCCACTTCTTTTAGTAAGCAAAGCGCTGTAAAGGCCTATTATAATAGGAAAGGTAGCTTTATAATATAGAAGGTAAAGCTTTAAAGCTTAACTTAATGCATTTTCAAGAAAATCTACTTGTAAAAACTAAGACTTTAACTTCTTCTATCTTCTAACAGCTCTTAACACTCTAAGCCAACTATAAGAAAGCTTATAAGGGGCTAAAACAGGGCAAAGGCACTAAATACAATGCTAAAAAAGACCTTAAAAAACTTGAAAAACAAAAGAGGAATAAGAAATCAAAAAAAGAAAGTATAAAAGAAGAATTCTTTAATACTACAAAGCCTTATAAAGATACTGAATTTAAAGGAATTGCTAATAATAACGCTTTTAATATAAGCTATAATCTTGAAATTAGTACTATATTTAGTAGCGAAGCTATTAAAGAATATAGTAACTTAAAGCCTAAAAAGCTAACAAAGGAATATATAATTAAATTTAACTATTCCACTATTTTAAACAACGCTCAATAACTATTTAACATAGGGTCTATAGTACATATCTATAACAATAAAAGCCTATTTACAAAGCTAAAAAAGCCTACAACCCTTAACGTTATATGTACTAGAGGTAGCCCTATATAGCTATAAGATATTAGTATTATTAAACTTAAATTCTTTATTAAATATAAGGAAAATATAGTATAGTATAACTTTATTTCCCTTATAAATACCTTTTATATTCTAAACTTTTCACTTAGCATTATTAATAAATATAAGCTTTACGCCTCTAGCAGTACCCTTTTAAAAGAGAAGCTATATATAGCTTTTCAAAAAGTATTTATTGAAATATACCTATATTAGTGCTCTGTAAAACCTACTATAGGCTATTATAGCTGGAGGACACTCACTTGTAGCAACAGCTCCATATAGAGCTTACAGCAGTAGTGGCGAGCGCTGACGTACAGTAGTGAGTTTGCTACTTAGAAGATGCTAGAATATACTGGAATACACTAAAAGCCTTTGGAAAGATCTAATTACAGAGCCTTGCTTACCAATCTACAGTGTATTTATCAGCATTACGTAAGCATTACGTAAGCAGATGGAAGGTTCTAAAATGTAACTAAAGGCTTATATAAAGGTACCTATCTTCCTTAAATAGTACTGTCTTTTCCTTTTTATAAGCAACTACATAAGCAACAATATAGTTATTATAGTGTATAGTTCACTCTACTCGACCTCCTTGTTTTATAGTATATAGTCCACTATAACAGCCTTTTATTACAGTGCATAGTCACTATAATTTAGTTGTATTCACTTCCCTTAGCACCTTACTAAGCTCTGCTATTGTACTGAAACATAGGCTCTTCGAGCCTACCTTCTACCCCTTATTGTAGTTGAATCAGTTACTACAATATACACTAGAATATAAGCCTTCGAGCCTACATTCTACCTATAAGCCTAGCTTCTGCAGCTAGCAACCGTTATAGTATACAGTTCACTATAATACCCTCCGAGTTATAGGGCATGGTCTACTGTAATACCCCTATCTAAGCACTATTCAATAGACCTAGTAGGGCTAGCCTACTGCAAGTTTTAATAGAAAGTAATAGAGAAGCTTTGTAGCTACAAAAGCTATATAGTAAAATAGAATGCTTATGTCACGGTTCTGATTGGCAGCAGAGTGCGGCCTCAGGCAGCCTCCTAGGTGGGACCAGTGGGACCCTCTTGGGCGGGCGGACCAATTAGGGTCGTTCTGGAGTCCTGTATATTGGGACCGTGGGATGAACAAGGCAGGGCGGAGCATTAACCAGTTAGCTTAGTCCTAGTATCCCGTAGGATAGAACTAAGGGATTGCTTCCGCGGTCCCGGTGTTTGGGACGATGGGACGCGAGGAAACATTTCTATATAAGCAAGTAGGCTAAAGGGTTTTTAGGACACTTCAGCAATTATCAAAGTATTTTTTAACAATTGTATTAGTTACAATTATACAACTCTTGTTATTTTATTTACTATCGTACACTTCGTAAGCACACCCTTATACCCAACCCTAACCCTAGCACCTACTTTGTATAGGTTACAACTTTAGGTTATAATATATTAATAACTCTTAAAGGGTTGCTTATAAGGAATAGTTAATATAAAATACTCTAACTACTTCGCTAAACACTATTAAAACCCCAAAACTATCTTCAAAAAACAACTCACTAGCTAACTAGCTAGCATAGCTCCAACTAAATAATATGTTAATAATAGGGTTAACTACAGGCCTACCTATTAAAATAATAAACTTAGGAAAAGTAATCGCCTAGCTTAGAGGAAAGCTTACAATACTTAAAGCTTAATAAGATATACTATTATAATATAATGCTAATAAGTCTAAAGTAAAATTTGACTAGCTAGTACATTTTAGAGGTAATAAGAAAAAGCTTTAAAACTTTATTACTACATACAAATTGTACTTTGCTTATTATTTAAAGAAATTCTTACAAGCTTATAATAAAATTACCTTTGTAATTTTAAAATTAAAAGGAAAAGCTTAAATATAATTTAAACTTATTAAGAAAAATTATGCAAAAAATAACGTTGCAAACTAAAAAAATTTTATAATATTAGTTTATAAATATTTTAACAACTTTAAAAAAGAAATTTTAAAAGTTTTCAAAAAAGTTAATAAGCTTAAGCGTAATTAAAAGCATTTTAATGCCTTAAAATAGAAAAAAGCAGTAAGCGCATACGCCTTTATATTTTATAAAGAAGTAATTAATATAAAATAAAGCAATAATGCTTTTATCCTTATATTTTATAAAAGACTTAAAGGCAAAATTAAAAACGCTTTTATTACAATTCCCAAAAAAGTTATACTTAATAAAGCTATTAAGCAAATAGTACAAATAAATAATAGGCTTTATTAAAGGGAATTGGAGAAGAAAGGCAAAAATAAGCCCTGTTATACCTATTTAAATAAGGGATAACGTTGTACTTAGTAAAGCATAGCATATAGCACTTACGCAAAACTTATAAATGTAAATGCTATAGATAAGCAGTAATTAAAGTGTAATAAGAAAAACGTTAATTGCTATTATTATAATAAAAAAGAATACTTTGCTAGAAACTATACTGGTATGCTAAAGCTTAAATAAAAGGTAGTACTAAGTAAAAACATTTCTTTTATAAAGTAAGACTAGAGTACTAACGACTTAACTAATGTAGAATATAAGGATTATGCGTATAAAGGGCAAATGCCTAGTCGAGCACGCTCAAAATTAGCCCCGCCGAGGAACCAAGTCTCCTTGCTGGAAGGTTGGGCTTTAGTCTTAATAAGAACGACTAAGGTTGAAGAAATTGAAGATGTAGCTAAGGAGGTTAATATAGTCGATTATAACGAACTTACGAATAATTTAATTATTTTAAAAAAGTATAATTAATATAACTTATAGGAATTTGCTTAGGAAGAAGAAACTATAAGCGAATTTGAAAAGCGATTACGAAGAGTTAATTTTAAGTGCTTTTAGTAGGATGAATAAAACTTGTTAGTAGAATTGTTCAATTTCCTAAACAATTGCAATTTAAACGAATAATTTATAAATATAATATTATTTTTAAAAGAACGGTTAGGCTTATAATTAATAGACTTTAATAAGTTAAAAGAGTTTGTACTAGTAGTTATAAGACTATAGTATAAATAAGTAGTAGGAGATATACTATAGTTGTACTTACTATATTCTTATTATAATGAGGTGGCGTAGTACTATTGTGTGCATACCGCGTGCTTAAAATACTTTGTAAGGAAGCTGTAAAAAAGATTATTTTTTAAAAAACAATGGGAAGTAGGAATGCTTTAGCTAGTATAAATAGTTGTAAGTAATTTAAATAAAAAAATATTTAAAGTAACCCGAAATATTAAAAGGGTTTTTCAAAACTATTAATATTTTCCTATTATATACTTTAAAGAATATAAACTAGAAGATTGCATAGTAATATAGTGCAAAGAGCATAAGTACTAAAAACTCTATGCCTAGCATAGGTTAAACTACGCTTAGGTAGTAACCAACGCGTAGGATAGACCTATGCGGGAAGACGGGGAGCAGGCCGGCTGGCTAACGCGCTACTAAGCCCCTAGCTTAGAGCTTACTCTAGAACAAAACGAAGGTCTTTAAGTTGTAATTAATTAAGTTTTTAATACAATGCAACTACCTTTAAGAAGGCCTTTAGGATTAACGGTATTTGTAAAATTAATAAACGTATTAACTAGCTAGTAGCTAAAGTTTAAGAAGATTATGCTTATAGATACGTTATACTTTTTTGTATTATATTTTTTAAAAAAAGAATGTAAAAATAAAGAATAGTTTTACTATTTGAGAAACGAAGAGGCAACTTAGCTAAAGAATAGCTAGTAAAACCTTACGTTAATATTTTTAAAGTTTTTACGGATAATGGAAAAAGAGAGTTAATAATTTAGGTATTATAAAAAAACGCTACATTTATTATAGTAGTAGACTTTAAAGCAATAGTAACGCTTATATTATTCAAAATTGTTAATAAGTGGAAAATACTTTAAAAAAAGAAAAAGATTTCCTATAAAATAATAATAGTTAATAAGATAATATTAAATTATAATAGCAATAAAATAATTAAAAAAATACTATTATTAAAGGTTAAGATTATAAGTAAGATATATAACTTAGTATTTAATATTATAAATTTTAAAAGAAAATAGGCAATTTTAGGAAAGCTTTAGCTATAAACTTTTAATTTAGACATTAATTAGTCTAGCAATTGCATTAAGTGGAGGACTTTATTAAATAGACAATTAAATTAAAGTTTAATTAGAAAAGAAAAAACTACGAAGGTTCCCTTTTAATAATTCCTAATAAGAGCAATACTATATATAATATAAACGTAACTAATAAAAAAAGAATTTAAAGAGCTTTTCGAACGTAAAAAGAGCTAACTTGTAAAGAAAGTACTATTAGAGTTCTATAAGTATAATATTTTTAAAAAAGTAGTAAATAGTAATTTACTAGCATATAAACTATAGAGTTACAATATTCTACTAGTAGAAAGAGTAAAACTTTGCTACTATCCTATTTACTAAGTTAACGAAGTATAACGAAAGGCATTTTAAAAGTACTTTAATAAGCGCTTAACGCTAAAACACATTATAATATTTTACTTACTATATAGCGCGCCCGTACTCTTCGTCCCTAAGAAGGATAAAAGCGTAATAGGAGAGTATTGCTTAGTTTTTAACTATCGAGGTTTAAATAGCAATACAATAAAAAATCGCTACCTATTACCTTTTATTTAAAAAATAAAGGATTAGTTTGGGCAGGCAATAGTTTTCTTTCAACTAGACTTTACTTTAGCATTTTTACAAATTCAAATAAAATTAAGCAAAGAGTAGAAAATAGCATTTCGTACACTACTTAGGCATTATAAATTTAAAATTATGCTTTTAAGTTTAACTAATGTACTAGCGTTTTTCTAAGTATGAATAGATTATAAGTTGCAAAACTATCTTAATAAATTTATAATAGCTTATATAAATAATATTCTAGTTTTTTTAGCTATTAAGGAAAAGTATTAACAATATTTATATATAGTGCTTAACATTTTTAAAAAAGCGTAACTACTAATTAATTTAAAAAAAAGTATATTTTACTAAAAGTTAGTAAACTTTTTAAAGTTTATAATTTTAGTTAGAAAAATCCGTATATAAAAAGAAAAGATATAAATAATAATTAACTAATTAATACTTATAATAATAATTAAAATTAAAAGTTTTATAATTTATATTAATTTTTACTAATAGTATATTATTAAATTTAGCAATATTATTAGATTACTATACAAATTGTTATAAAAAGATAAAAAGTTTATATAGTTAAAAAACTATAAAAAAGCATTTGTAAAAATTAAAAAGCATATATTTAAAGAACTTATAATAAAAATTCTAAACTTACGTAAGCTTTTTAAAGTAAAAATAAATATTTTAGATTAAGTAATTAAAAGTTAACTTAGTTAGCGAAATAATAAAAAATAGCTATATTTAGTAGCGTTCTTTTTATATATATTAAAAGGATTGGAATTTAAATATTCTATTTATAATAAAGAATTAATAGTAATTATTTAAGCTTTTAAAGAATAGAAGCTGTAATTAAGTAATACTATGCACTTAATATAAGTATATATTAACTATAAAAATTTTACGTACTTTATAATATTTAAAAATCTAAACTTCTAATAAACAAAATAAGTAAAATTTCTATTACAATTTAATTTTAAAATTAATTATATTAAAGGCTTAGAGAATGTAAAAGCGGATATATTGAATAGGAAAGCGGACTAGGAGAGATAAGAAAACCCTTAGTTTGTAGCTTTATTTAAAGCAAAATTAAATAGTACTTTAGAATATTTTATTGAAGAATACTTTAATATTAACTTAATAATGCGTATAAAGCCTTTTAAATAATGGGAAAAAAAGATTATTATAGTTTAATAGAAAGCTAAACTATATAAATAAAGTAGTTTTAAAAAAAATAAAATAATTTTTTAGAATAAGAAACTTTAAATACTAAAACTACTATAAAATAAGTTAGTTTAAAAGGTTTATAGTTTACTAGTAAGAGGATATTAAAGAGTTATGCAAATAATAGTTGAAATTAAAAGGCAATTTAACATGCTAAAAGCTAAGTAAGTAGTTATTTAAATAATTACTATATGCAAAATCTGCTAAAAAATAAAGTTATTACGTTATAAACCCTATAAGCTTTTAAAGCCTCTTTTAATAGCTAAATAAGTGTAAGGATTTATAATAATGGATATAGTAGTAAAACTACTACTATTTAAAAATTTAGCGTTAGAAATTAAATATAATAATAATATACTTGTAATTATTAATAAATTTACAAAATATATATATTTTTTTTATATTATAAAAGTATGTTATTTAAATAGTTAGTTTATATATTTATATAAATAATAATAACTAATTATATTTAGCTAAATAATATTATTATAAATAAAAAAACAACGTTTATATTAAAGTTTTAGTAAGTACTTACTAAATAAGCGAAAGTTAATTACAAACTCTTTATTATTTATTATTTGTAAATAAACGAATAAACTAAGCAAATAAACTAAATTGTTAAAGCTTATTTAAAAGCATTTATTAATAAAAAGTAAAATAATTAGGTTAAATAGTTATTAATAGCGCAATTTGTTTACAATAGCTTTAAAATAAAAACTATAGAAGTTTCGCTATTTTTTGCAAATTATAGCTTTAAAGCTAAAATATAATAGAAATTGCAAAGTATAATGTTGCAAATAGTAGTATAAATAGATAAGCTGCGTTTACTTTATAATATGCTTAAGGACAAGCTAGTCTGTATATAAATAAGAATAAAGTAATACTATAATATAAAAAAGTTTAAAAAATTAACTTTTAAAAAGGGAAATAAGGTTTATTTTATATAAAAATTTTTTAAAATAAAACAACTAAATAAAAAACTTAATTTTAAAAAGCTAAAACTATTTAAAGTAAAGTAAAAGGTTGCTATTTTAAATTATATATTAAAGCTATTAAAGTTAATAAAGCTATAATTAAATATATTTTATATTTTTCTTTTAAAATTAGCGTTACAAAATGTACAATTAAATACTTTTATAAAAGTTAAGCTAACTAAAAAAAAATATAATATTAAAGAAGTATTAGATTTATAAAAAATAAGAAAAAAAGTTTAATATTTAATTAAATAGTTAAACTACGAATATAAGAAAAACTTATAAAAACTAGCTAAATATTTAATAAATTACTTAGAAAAAATCTAATAATTTTACTAAAAAAACTCAAATTAACTAGTAATTAAAAGCTAAACAAAAACTAGTTAAGTAAAGTAGGGGTAAAGGCTTTTACGTCCTTGTAGGTTAATAAAGACTTGCTAAAAGAGGGGTCCCCAAATGTAGAGTTACCTTTATTGTTTATTGCTTAAATACTATGCTAAAAGAGTTATTTCCTTTAGAAATGGAGAATTCGTTATTAACAATAAATAAATATTAAACGGTCTATAAGCTTATCCTCTTTAACTTTAAAAGTCTTCTCCTTTTTAACGTTTTTAAAAACTAAAAAAATTAAAAGTAAGACGAACAGGTAAATAGGGAGGAAACGAACGCGAAAACCCAAAGCTTAAGGTATTATAAAAAACTTTGTAGATTATATATTCGTTGTACTACAACAAATTATTAAAAAAAAAGTATACTCGCTTTTCGCGGAAACAGTTAGAATAGGATATAAGCACAGGAATTCCGTAAGCCCAAATATAAGTAGTAAAGTAGTTTTTTAAAAGCAATTAATATGCAAAACGCTAATTATAAGTTTTCTTTACGTAGTTTATCGTTAAAAGTATATAAAACTTATATAAAGGAAAAATTTATTAGGTAGGGAAGGTTTTACGCTAGTACATTTTCGATTGGGAATATAAGCACTAAGCGTTTGGAACGAAGCCTTCGGAGGAGGGGTATTATATTACAGTTCTAATTGGCAGCAGAGTGCAGCCTTAGGCAGCCTCCCAAGTAGGACTAGTAGGACTCTTTTAAGCGGGCGGACTAATTAGGGTCGTCCTAGAGTCCCATATATTGGGACTGTAGAATGAACAAAGTAGGGCGGAGCACTAACTAGTCAGCTTAGTCCTAATGTTCTGTGGGACGGGACTAAAGGACTGCTCCTGCGGTCCCGGTGCTCGGGACGACGGGACGTGAGGAAACATTTCTATATAAGCAAGTAAACTAAAGGGTTTTTAAGATACTTTAGCAGTTATTAAAGTATCTTTTAGCAATTATATTGGTTACAGCTATACGACCCTTGTTACTCTATTTGCTATCGTACACTTCGTAAGCACACCCTTATACCTAACCCTAACCCTAGCACCTGCTTTGTGCAGGTCATGACTCTGGGTCGTGACAGCTTAATTTAAAGCCCTACTCTTATAAAAGGAAACAATAAAAAGGCTATAAATACTACTTACAACCCTAAACACTATAACTACACTAAGCATACCATTCTAAAGTATTAGAGCATTAGAGAAAGTATTATAAAAAGCAACATTACTATAACCTATATACTTATAGAAGATATACTAGCTAACGGGCTTATAAAAGCCCTTACACCTGTTAAACACTAGTATTTCTTAGCTCTATTAAATTTTAAAAAGCCTTGTTAAAGCTTGAACTTACAGGGATAACAGAAGGGGTTTGGAATACTAATAAGCATAAAGGAGGTATTAAAATATACCTGTATTAGTACTTTGTAAAGCCTACTATAGGTTATTACAGCTAGAAGGCACCCACCTATAGTAACAGCTCTATATAGAGCTTACAGCAGCAGTGGCGAGTGCTGACGTACAGTGGCGAGTTTGCCACTTAGAAAGTACTAGAAGATGCTAGAAAGTACTAGAATATACTAAAATACACTAGAAGCCTCTAGAAAGATCTAATTATAGAGCTTTACTTACTAATCTATAATGTATTTATCAGCATTACGTAAGAATTACGTAAGTAAATGAAAGGTTCTAGAATGTAACTAAAAGTCTATATAAAGGCACTTACCCTCCTTAAATAGTACTACCTTTTGCTTTTTACAAGTAATTATATAAGCAACAATATAATTATTATAACACATAGTTCGCTCTACTCGACCTCCTTATTTTATAGTGCATAGTCTACTATAATAGCCTTTTATTACAGTGTATAATCCACTTTAATTTAATTGTATTCACTTCCCTTAATACCTTACTAAGCTCTACTATTATACTAGAACATAAGCTCTTCAAGCCTACCAAGTAGTTGATAAAATAAAAGGCACTCATTACTTAGAGCTACTTATTCTGAAGGCTAATTTTCTATATAAATGGAAGTATTTACTTTATACTATAATCCAGTCATTTGACTATCCCCTGCTAACCTGCTAACACATCTTCCATCCTCCTTACCATAGAATCTATACCTGTTAATCATCCCCTAACTAATTCATCTCCATCTCTCTAAAACTAACTGCCTAACATCTGATCCAAGGTGAAGATTCATATGAATATACTGTTTTACAGCCCTTCAACAATTCTCAATTTGATGTTTAGTCTCATCGAAAGTGGTGGAATTGTTAGTGCATCTATTAGTGGTATAACTTGCTAAGGCTTTTTGCAGTGCCTTTTATTTTGTTAACTGCTTGCTTATCTTCTACCCCTCATTGTAGTTAAATCAGTTACTAAAATATATACCAAAATAAAGGCTCTTCAAGCCTATATTCTACCTATAAGTTTAGCTTCCATAGCTAGCAAGCGTTATAATACACAGTCTACTATAATACCCTCCGAGTTATAGTACATAATTCACTATAATACCCTTATCTAAGCACTATTCAATAGACCTAATAAGGTTAGCCTACTATAGGTTTTAATATACTTTAATAATTATTAAAATATTTCTTAGCAATTGTATTAGTTATAGCATATAACCCTTATTACTTTATCTTCTATTATACTTCATCTTCTATTATACTTTATTTTCTATTATACTTTATCTTCTATTATACTTTATATAAAAGTAACTTTAAACTCTTACTTTATACAATTATATCCTTAAGTTATAATATATTAATAATTCTTTTCAAATTACCTATAAAGGATAGTTAATATAAAATACCTTAGCTAATTCGCTAAACAATATTAGAACTTTAAAGCTATTTTCTAAAAATATTTCACTACTTAACTAATTAGTCTAACTATAACCAAATAATATATTAATAAAAAAGAAATTAATTATAAGCTTGTACTTTAAGCTAATAAGCTTAGGAAAAGTAATTACTTAGCTTAAGTTCAAACTTACTATATTGAAAGGTTAACAAAATGCTTTAGCAAAAGGTAATGCTAATAAGTTTAAAATAAAGCTTAACTAGCTTATATGCTATAAAAGTAATATAAGTAAAGATAGTTTTAAAAGCTTTTTTACCATATATAAAACATACTTTACTTACTACTTAAAGAAGTTTTTTTTATAAACTTATAAAGTTACCTTCATAATTACAAAATTAAAAAGAAAAGTTTAAATATAATTTAAACTTATTAAAAGAAATTATATAAAGAATAGTATTAGTGAATAAAATTAATTTATAAAACTAGTTTATAACTGTTTTTTTAATTTTAAAATTAAAATTATCAAAGTTTTTAAAAAAAGTTAATAAAATTAAACATAATTAGAAATATATTAATATTTTAAAATAAAAAAATAAAGTTAATTTTAATATATTTTTATTTTATATGGAAATAATAAATATAAAATAAGAAAATAATATACATATTTTTACCTTTTATAAAGAATTAAAAAGCAAAGTTATAAATAATTTAGCTATTATTTTTTAAAAGAAGTTCATTTAATAAAGCAATTAACTAAGCAATAAAAATAAATAATAAACTTTAATAATAAAAAAATAAAAAAATAAAAATTTATTAGGTAAAAATATGTATATTATTTT